>JAQZBX010010492.1:0-44241 GCA_029593785.1 Cabassous unicinctus | reverse complement strand
TAGCACTATATTTGATACATATATGTCCCAGAGACTTAAATCTTTTATCCATCCATGTGCCAGTTGAGCCCTGAATTTCAGCAGAGCTGCAACACCTACTTTTCAGTTCATTGGACTCATCCAGGACAAACTAACAAGAGTTGATGATGGACAATGCCCATCCCAAGGAACAGAGAGTATCTGCAACTGCAAGCAAGATAGTTCCATCCATCCGCCCCATGGGATCTAAGCCCTCTGTCAATTAGAAGCAGATTGGATATCTCCATCCCCAAATCCTCAAGACTGGGGAATGAACAGTGGACTAAAGTAGACATTATTATTCTAATATAGACTTATGATTATTCTAGCAATGGAAGAACTCCCATCATTGATATAAAGACAGTGGCCACCACAGTTTCTGATGGATGGGAGAGGGAAGAATAGGTGTAATATGGAGGCATTTTTGGGACATTGGATTTGTCCTGCATGACATTGCAGTGACTGATACAGGCCATTGTATATTTTGTCATAACTTACAAAATTGTGCAGGACAGAGAGTAAACTATAATGTAAACTGTAATCCATAGTTAGCGGCAATGCTTCAATATGTGTTCATCAACTGTAACAAAAGTGCCACACTAATAAGGGATGTTGTTGATGTGGGTAAGTGTGGGATGGGTAGGGGATGGGGTATATGGGAATATCCTCTATTTTTTATGTAACATTTATGTATTCTAAAGCTTCTTTAAAAATAAAAAAATAATTAAAACAAGTATGGTGTTAGCTAAAACCATGATGAAGAGCACAATAGGACAAAATGAACACATCAAATGCTGTTGGATACATTTGAATCTAACATTTAAAAAATTAAGATTTCATTTAGCAACAATTGACTCCTCCCCCAAGGCATTGCTAATGGTTTCTAGAGGTTAATTTTAAAATCCATTGTCTATATTTATCTTCATATCTGTCTAGTGATAAATACATCTTGACATGGATGTCCATGAGGTAGATACTGGGGATTAAAATAGGATGTGCAAGGAAAGCTGTGTAGTGGGAGAGTATTATTAACCACAACTGCATTTCAATGCTTTTGCTATGAAATATTACTTTTTCAATGAGAATATAAATATAAAATTATTTTTCTAAATCACTTGCTATGCAATATTAGCCTCCAGAAACCCCAAATTTCTCTCCCATAACAACATGATAATAGAACCTAGCCTTATCTCTCAGATGATATTGTTAGAGTTTTTTGAAGTTTTTTTCCCCCACTATAGTCTCTGTTTCTTCCAAATTCTTTTATATTTTGTTAATATGGTTCTCAATTTTCTTTGCTAGAAGCTTTTCTCAGATGCCTGGTAATCCTTAATTGTCTGCTTACGATTAGGGATAAGGGAATAAAATGATGTCTGTAGGTTCTGAATATGTGGATGTGATTAGTTGACCTTGAATTTCACTGTAGGATTATCTGGCTATTATTTTTCTAAACTGAGGAATGCCATATTTTTGTACCAATATGTCATTCATTTTGTTTGATCAAATTTCACTGAGAAGAGTCTTCTTAATTTCTACCTAGATGGTAAAGTTCTGTCTGGCTGCCAGAGATCTGGGAGCAACGCTGGAGTGGGATTGAGGTAGAAGAGAGCTGGGGATTCTCATTGTGTATCTTTTAATATGCCAGTTGTCCATGGTCACTTAACATCCCTATTTTTGGTTCACACATCGTAAACTGTGCCTGTTATTTACCATTTCAGAGACTTTCCAATTTACCTTATCCAGAGACTAAACCTCCAGGTGTCTGTTAGGGTGGGAGGGAGGCAGTCCCCTTGGGACATAGACTGGATAAGGGCATCTAGAGATCTGAATCTTTTTCAGCAGTTTTTTACCCTACTCCTTCTTATTTTAGCCCCTCCCTCTCATGCACAATTATAGAATTACCTGGGGCTAACTAACATTTCCTGAATCTTTGTGAGGATTCTTTAATGTAAATCTGGTTGGTTTTCAGCTTTTCCCATGGCCTGCTTGAGATTCAGTTTTCTTAGTTCTACTAAGTCAATTATCAATGGTTCATTTGCTTTCCAACTTCCAAAATGTTGTTGCTGTTTCATTCTCCTGTTCTATCTGTCCTTGTGGATCCTGGTGGAGTTTTCAGAGTCAGAGGAATTGAAATTAGATGTGTATGTTCAATCTACCATCTTATTATCTTTCTGCCTCTGGAGTAAAGCACTAAAGATTTATATGTTTAGGAAACCCAGAGTAGTCTTCATGGCAGGAATTCAAATATGTAAACTACATTTAATTTGGAAATGAGATACATCTGAATTCCTCAAGGAATTAAATCAAAATATAGACACAATGAAAGAAAATTGTATTTTATTGTTCCCTGTTTGTCATTTAGCTTTTAATGAAATTCTGAAGGCTAAAACCATTTCTTTCACATAGACTCTGTACTTCTGATGTCAAGTAAAGAGCTTTACTTCCTAGTCATTAGGTTTGCAAAATAATTAGGAAGCCTTTAGTCACCCTTCTGACAATAGGCTTCTCACTTCAAACAATTCCAAGTGAGGCAGGTATGAGGATTTCTGTGTGTTAATGACATATCTTGGCATAAATGGAGATTATTGGCATTGTTTTAAACGAAGAGAAGAAGGAAGTTAAGAGCCTGACTATACAGTGTGACTAAAAGGGACAAGGAGAACAAATGTATAGTATCAAAGGGAAATTCTGTTCTTTTAGAATGAAATGAGATGGAAAATACATTCTGAACTGTAAAGGAATAATGAGAAAGTTTTTGCTACCAGTGTGCTTATTTTCTCCAATAATTCACTGCTGTTTGAATGTTCTTAGTTTCTAGGGTATCAAAATGATTTTTCAAACTGTCATATGCTCTAAATGAATTACATGTAACTCAACATTAGAAAAGAGTTAAATTACTTGCCAGCATGTGTAGTCCATCCCTAAAGACCATAAAAGAAGTGTGCTCATTGTGTGGAGCGTAGTCCTTTAAAAGGAATAGAAATCATAAAAAGGAGCTAAAATTACAGTTCCTAATCTGAAAGAGCTTAAAATATAGGTCAGGTCCTAGAGGCATAGCCAAAGGAGATCTATGTCTTTTGAATGTGAGAGGAGACCTTGAGGAAGAGGGTAGGAAAATTAAAACAACTAGTCTGAAAGTGGATCAATTTAAGAAAGACTGAGGTCTAAATTGGCCTCATTTGTTGCAATTTCATTCATTCCATTAACCAACGTTTAGTGGATACTTGTTGCATGCCAGATTTTATGCTTGGTGCTTGCCATATAGAGGGGAAAATAATAAAAATCACTACTACTATCGACTGAATGTATATTATGTAACAGGAATTGTGGTAAGCAGGCTATTTAAATCCCTTTAATATTTATTCCTCATAAAATCTTTGAGTGGCAGTCATTATTATCCCCAATGATTTTTCCAAGGATTATGAGTTAGGGTCCTCATAAGAAACATAGAAGTCATTAAAATTAGGATAATTTGAGGAAAAGATGGGTATTTAAAATTGAACTAGATTGAGAGGTGATGAGTTAGATTGAGAGGTGATGAGTTTGGGTTGTTTGTTTATCTTTTGTTCATTATTATTAGTATTGGAATAATGAAAGTGTTCTAAGAATAACAAGTGATGAATGCAGTAATATGTAATTACATAGAATACCATTGATTGTACACTTTGGATGGATTTATACTTTATTAATATGTATTAATAAAATTGATTTGTTAAAAAAGAATTGAACTCATAATAAGGTGTGGGTAGGATGGAGAAGAACTTCACAGGATATGGAAGGAACCCCAGTGTTAGCAGTGGCAAAAATGTCAGTATGCCTAATCTGAAGGGACCTAGTAGGGGAGAGAATTATGTAAAGTTGGACCCCTTGAGAAGAACAATGACAGTCTGCTTAGGGACACGATGAGCTTGAGGTGACCTGCCTCATAAGGAGATAATGGGGGAATAAATGCTTTAATCTTTCTTCCCTCCCCTGAATCTTGTTTGGGGTTTATCATTGACCAAATTCAATCCAAAATCAGAAGAGCCTGTTGATGTAATTTCTTTCAGTCAGCCAACTGGAAAGAGTAGTAGGATGGGGGAGGTTTGGAGAATGAATATGGAGAGGCCTACAGATGTTATCCAGCACACAAGGCCACACAGTTATAGACAGTGAAGACTTTGGACCCAGGTATTATTGGTTCCAATGCTCATGGGATTTTCACTGAGTATTTCAAACTTACACAGTTCTGTCTTGAGAAGATCATAATTTGGTTGGAGAGACAGTCTTATAAATAACTATAATACTCCTCCAAATGAAATAAGCAAGGTTAAGAAGATACATTGGTGATTTTGAGACATACTTACCTCTAGTGTACATAAACTGACAAAGGCTTATGTCTTGCTATGGCTTTAAACCTTACCAGGAACTTGGAGTCTCCTTTAGTTTGAAGCTTCTCTGGCAGTGTGACCCAGCAATGAATTTAGACACACTTCAAAGAGCTCACAATTGAGTGTCAGAGATACATATGTAAACATCTAACTACAACACACATGATCATGTCTCTGGAAATTGCAAATCCAATGTCCCGTGGTATCATAGAAGAGGAAACAAATCAAATCTGCCTGAAGATTGGAGGAAAAAGAAAGATTTCACAGAAATATCAGTTAGGTCTAGGATAATCAGGAAGTACCCAAGGCTAACTGGCCTTGAAATTCTAGAAACTTAATCAGGGGATGCCAACTCTAAGAGCATGCCTAACATCAAGAGAGACTACCTTGTATCTTGCAAATATAGGTTCAAAGTCTGATCTCCTAGAAGTTCAAGTGTAGGGGTCACAAATGGAAGAATTCTGAGAATTGACTGTGCAGTATACTTCATCTAAGGTAAAACAACATTCTAGCATGGGTTCTTACTGCTTTTGGCAGTATTTGCTCATCTTTAATTGAAATCATTAATATGTTTTTCTTCCAGCAAAGGCCATTTGTCTTCAAGATGAAATTTCTGTTCCTCCCAACACATTTTAGTGACCTTTGTGGAACTAAAATGAAAGTAGGAATTGAAACGCAATCCTTATTCAAAGTAGTATATAATCCTTAGCAGTAAATTTCGTTATTCATACAAAACCTCACTTTAATTGTTCCTCAAAATGCTCTTGGAACTCATCCAACAGGCAAGACTTTAATACAGATATTAGCAGTGTCACTGCTTATGAATCAAGTGGAAAGGAATTCTACTTCTGACTCTCTTCTAATACTTGGGCAAACTTATTAGCATCTCCTAATTATGGCTGAGCAAATCCAAAAGCATATAAGCACAATTTATGCTAAAAAATTTAAGATATGTCACTTGGTGAATATTTAATTTAATTGTTCTCTAGGAATAGGTTTTTCATTAATGAGAGTATATCCCTCCCATTCCTCTCCAATGTTTGCTACAGTTGACAGCAGAAACCAATCTCCAGCCTTGGTAATAGCATTAAAGAAATATGAAAACTCCTGTTTTCTGAAAGCATTTCTTTTTATAAAATCAAATCATTTCCCATAGCTTTAGAGTTAAGCAGGTTTAAGATCATCTGGTTCAATATTTATTGCTGAGGAAACTGAGTCCCTATGAGGAGAAGCAACTTTACCAAGGCCATTGTGTTTGTTTTGTTGCCCTTTATTTCCAAATTTTATTATAGTGATATATCTAGCCACCAAATTCATAATCATGAAACCAGTTTTGAGTCTTCCTTCTTTAGCAAATCTACACTGCCATCTCCATACTAAAATGTGTTGATTCTACATGTGAGTCATACTATAAATTCAGTACCTCATCAACTCCTTCTGTCACAACTCTAGTTTAACCTGCCATTATCTCTTGTCATATAGTTTTGATGGGTCCCTTTCAGCCACCAGGAACATTCAACATTTTTAACAATAAAATACAAAGCCCTTCTTAACTTGATTCAAAATATCCAAGCTTCATTTTAAAAGCAATCACTTACCAACCACCCAATCCAACTAAATTTCCAACTCTATAGCCATGGGATTCTCACTTGGGCCCAAACATTCCAATCTGATACAATTTCAGAATGTGTCCATATTATTCCTTCTGTCCCTTAAAAGGCCTTTCCTCCTGATTGTCCCATCTTTAGAGATGCTGCTCAAATGTCATTTCCTCTGTAATATATTGTATACCACCCAAGCCAATGAAGCCTTGTCTTCTCTGTGCTCTCAAGGCATTGTGCACAAAGTTGTACCATAAACATTTTTGTTTTCATGCAATATCCTTGAAGACAGACGACATGTCTTACTTAACTTTATATTTCTTATGTCTAGTACAATGGCTGGAACATAATAGAAACTTTGACATTAGTTAAATGAATTGGTTAATAAATTAGTTACAATCAACTTTCAGTTGTAAAGGTAACCTATATGGTTATATTAATAAGTTGTTTCAACTCCCAGAGGGAGGTGGCTCTCTGTTCTCACTTCCATTGGTATTGTCAGGTCTGACACAAATGGATTAATAGGGCATGGGGGTTTGGTTAGATGTTTTGGAAAGCATCCCTACTTTTAATACCCTTTCTCATAGCGTTGTCAAAACATGACATTTCTCTCCAGTAAGATGTATTTTGGTGTGCAAGGCTTATGTGTGTCAACAAATTGCAAACTTTATTCCACACTTCTACCTTTGGCTATTGTAAGAAAGAGGTGGAGAGTCTCTTCTGGATCCTGGTTTATTACCCACTTGTCTCAGACTTTCAAACCCAAGGCCATTAAGGGTGGAAACCCACTCTCAGGGTGTGTTTTTCTGACCTCTTAAGTGTTGTCCTATCATATTGTGCTGGGGAAAAGGGAAAAATTTGAGAGTCAAGATTAACCATAAGTCTTGTCGTCTGTACATAATGATTCTTGGGTGAATTTGCCCATGACTTGATTCTTTAATGAACTGAAAGTTTCTAGATATATTAAAATGTAGCAGCATTCTTATTTGTAGATTTATTCCTCAAATGTGTCTTGAATTGAAAAAATATGAATAGAAGTAGCTTTATTCAATCCCTGTACATTCAATTATTGCTGGAGGATGAAGTCATTCATTCACTTACTTGTTGATTCATTCAAAAAATGTTTTTGAATCTCTACTATATATCAAACAATGGTACTACACTTGATACACAGTGATGTAATGGACAGAAATGGTTGGTTCCTGTCATGCTAGAGCTAATACTCTATCAAAGAAACCAGTACATATTTTTGAGCATCCATTATGTGCCCAGACTGTTCTTAGTGATCTGGGAAATAAGATAAAGAAAAAAATGAAGCTTTTTTAAGGAGTTTGTAATTTTTAAGGGGAACAGAATTAAGAAACTAATCTTCATTAGTTAAGTAAGGAACCATTTTATCCATGATCTGCTTCCTGGAACAGTCTCAGCCATTCATCAGCCTTTTGTGTCTTCTTCCCCAAATTACTGATACATGTAAAATTTCACTTTTCGTTAAATAGAATGGTCACTTGAGGTGCTACTCCTTACATGAACCTGCTGCTTCTGTATTCATTATAGCCTGTTTTCACCATTCCAGACTGTACATTAATCTGATTGAATTGTGAAAATACATATGTATGGGATACTTCTTAAAATCCTGTTCATAATTATCTAATCTTGATTAGAACAAGGAAGGACAGAATAGGGCTAAGCCTGAGAATTAAGAATTTTCTCACTGTGAATATTATTTTCACTCCCTTTTAAAAAGAGAAATACATGCCATCTAATGTTTAACTCTTAGAGAATGAAAAATTTGGCTTAAAATAGATTATATATATTGTGTAGGTAAGTGCTGACTGGTCAAGTGAATGCTTGACATCTTGTCTTGCCATATCTTTTCTTCCCAGTTAAAATAAACTAATTAGTTAATGAATTATGAGTTTCCCATTTCTGCTGCAAAGAAGCCATTGAAGAGAGCTATCAGTTAGAAGACAGTCTTACCCTGTGGGATAGAGCAATGAAGAAGGGCACTTCAAGAAGGCCAAGCCCCAGTCAGGAGATGTAATTGGCAGTGGTACATATTTAATTCTTCAGATGATTCTTTGAGTTTCAATTCAAATCCACCTCGGATCCCCTTGTAAATTTCAAGCAAAAATATCATACATGGGGACCTAGCAGTCAAATGTTGGCCAAGGAGAGGTCAATAATGTAGCATTCATTCCTTGTCACATGAACCCTGATAAAGTTTACCCAGATTATTAGAATCTTCTATCTTGGCTTCAGAGTGGGGATTAAGGGATGGAAAGTTGATGCCATTTTTCTTTCTTTCTTTCTTTTGTCCTTGTACCCAAAAAAATAGGTTTTGCCCTTTCATTTTCTAGTGATCGAGATTTAAAAGTACTTAAGGTTGAATTGTAAATGGAGTTGGGAAAATTGAGATAGATCACCTGCAGATTTGTGGGGTTGATGAGAGAAAGCAATCCAAATAGGGTAGATACCTATCAGCTTACTCAATATTCTTCTGGAAGGTATAAATGAGAGTGGCATTTTTGAAATTTTGTGGCATTTCTGAGTTACAGCACAGGCCCATTTCATTGTCATAGTTTGTAGCTGGAAAAGCTCACTCTAGAGACAATAGTCAGATCCTCTTCATGTGAAGAATCCACTTTTGAATAAATTTGTTCAGTTGCCAGCACCACAAATCTGCAAAGAGAATGCCCTTGGGGCTTATGTGTTTAATTAGCACTGCTCCCTTCACCCCTTTGGTGCACCTCACCTTTTGAGGGGAAGAACATTTACCTTTTCCTAGTCCCCAGGACCTTTGACTCTGGTTGGCTTTTGACCCAGAGGAGTTCTGGGAAACCGTGTAGCCTTTTATTGTGTGGTGGCTTGGACCATACCACGTGCCTACCTTTTCCTACACCTCCCAGACCCTTCATCATTTGCCTATGCAACCTTGAGTATGACAGATTGGGGGAACAAAGGAGGAGCTTGATATCTTCTAAATCACTTTTTGGTTGACTTTATGATATACCAGTTCCAACTAAATAGAAAGTCATGATGTTGTCAATTTGACAAGGAAAATTAAATTTTGCTTCAGCCTGGATAACGTCAGTGAATAAAGAATTGCTTTCTTTTGCCTTTCAAGTGCCTTATACAAAGACAAGAAGCAATTTGTTTTTGTAACATTTAGAATCTAAGTAGGATGACAATGTTTCCTTAGTGCATAAAAATCGTGACTTTGTTAAATTGCTTTATGAAGGAAAGATTTTTAGTTAATGCATTGATCAAAAAGGTTTGCTTGTTTATTTATTTATTTTTACTTCTATTGTAAGTCCTGATTTGGATTTAGGGATCAAGAAAAAAATCTGTTACAGAGATTGTTAACTTTCTGAGCACACATCAAATCCATTTTATTAGCCTGAATTTATAGATACATAGTCTATGAAACATTTCCAAAGAGAAGAAAGGTTTTCCTAAATAAAATAGAGAAATTGAATTAAGATGGCTTATTTGAATTGATTTTAATAACTGAAAATGATGCTCAAATTAAAATATTAGTAATTATTTACTGTTAAACTTTGTTAACAAAAAATTTCCTCTAGCAATTAAGATTGAAGGCCAACTAAAGAAAGTCTTTGAAAGAAAGTTTTTGTGTATCTTAATGAATGATACACAGTTATATCCATGCTGAAAACTATATAATCTCTCTAATAAAAGATCACAGCTAAGATTGTGGAAACCTTGGACACATCACTTTACCAGTTGATGCTTTTAAAATTTATTTTTACTAATTTAAAATAAATTGAATTTATTGAGTATATAGTTATCCAGGAATAATTTTTGTTGCCAATTATGCACGAAAGAGCAATCAAAAATTCTTCTCATCTCATATAGCATTTACTGATGCAATTAAAATTCCGTATGTTAGAGAAAAATGAAATCACATCTAGACCCTATGATGTGGAGAAGAATGAGACTGAGCTATGTTAATTTCCTCGTTAGTATTATATTTGTAAAATTATTACATGAATCAACACCTGTGACAAATGAGCAATTTGATTCCAATAACTGTTGATCAAGAAAAATCAAATAGAATGCATATGAAGCCTGGAGAATTTTCTGAAGAGTTGAAAACGGAGCACGTATCTTTAAAAACAGAAAAAAGAATGAACCAGAAAATGACAGTTTTTCCATTTTGTATCTATCCCTGAAAGTGGACCTTAGAAACTGTTAGTTGATTTCACAGTAAATTAGCAGGCAGTGAATGGGATTCCAAGGAGAACTTAGAGAGGCTCAAAATATCCTCAGCTCTTTTTCATGTTTTAGGCTAAATAACTGCCAAGGCATACCAACAATGGCATCATCTAGTATGTGAACATATATAAAAGACAGGATTTACAAGTGTATAGATAATGTAAAAATGAATATGAGTTGACAGTATTGTTTGCGTACAGAGGGTCTCATGCTGGCATCAAAAAAAATACTGCCATAATCATGTTACCTTGTTCAGTTTGGTTCAACATACAACTCTCTTCCTAGTGTCATCCCGATGGTCTTCACTTACCCTACACTCCAGTTAGGCTGGTTGACGTGACCGTTCTTGGGCTCACCATGCAGTTTGCTACCACTTTGCTACTGTTTCACAAATTCTTAAGCCTGGAATATCTTCTCCTCAACCATTTTTCTGTTTCTCAAAATGCTTCTCACTGAAAATAAAGAAAAACAGCATGAACAAGTCAGCAGTGGAATGTACAAAGAATATCAACAGTCCATTTACAGAGGAGGAGATCACCTGGTAAATAAGTATATAAAAAGATGTCCAACCTCACTAATATAAAAAGACATGTTAAAATGAAATATATTTTTCACTTGGGAGATTATTAAAAAAAAAGATTGATAACGTATTCTATTAATGAAAATATAGGGGAATAAGCAACTTCATAAACTGTTAGTAAGAGTGTACATTTGTGCATCCTTCGGGTTGAGCAATTTGGCATTATCTATTAATATGCCTGTACCGTTTAAATCTGGTAAAGACAATTCTAGTACTCCAACAGAAACATCTACATTTACATTAAAAGGATTGTGCAAGAATTTATGTGTGTGTATGTGTGTATGCATATATGTATACATGCATGTGCATGTGGCCTAGGATTATGTGTGCTAATGACAAACAGAGAAAGTTCAGCCTTTGAATGGCCATGGCAATCCCTTACATTTAGGTAGCACTTGACAGCATCCAAAGCACATTAATACCTATTTTTTCACTGGAAGCTAAGCGGTTGTTATTGTCTAAGAATTTTTAAAGCAAAGTAAGTTTACACTCTATTACATCCATGTGAAGCTATTTAATTGGAGACTAGAGCTGTTAAGGGGACTCAAAGAAATAATGCATGTGCAACCAACTTTGTAATTCTTCATGTGGATGGGGGTGAGGGAGGATGGCAGAAGAAGCTAGGAAGGGGATGGGCTGGAGAAAAAGAGCTGTGAAGGAACAAGATGGAAAAACAACACAACGAGAGCCCATCAGGAAATGGCCAAAAGTTGGAGGTACTTGGCATCGCTTACTTCTTTGCCACACATATTTTTTCCCATTCATGAAGAAACTTCCCATGTGCCTATTTAGTTTTTTTTGTTTGTTTTTTACTGGGAGGTCCTGGGGATCGAACCCAGGTCCCTCCATATGGGAGACGGACGCCCAACCATTTGAGCCACATCCATCCCCCCTATTTAGTTTTGAAAATGACTACCTACCATCTACCCCTTCTCAGACCCAAGGAGCTAGACATCTATAGAGAACCTCAAAATCAATAACTCCTTCCAAAGAGTGTGACCTGTACATATTCTACATGCTTCTGTATAGTAAATACAAAATTGTCATTTTATTTTTTTTATTTCATTTCATTTTTAAAATTTCTCTCCAAGTGATCAAAAGAAAGGAAAATCAAGGGAATTGGTTAAATTTGGAAGATTATGCTTGATAAAATATTCATATACTAGGAGCTGAATTCTTTTGCCTGAGCTTGGAACAGTGCTGTGAAGTCATCCTTCCATCTTCTATAAATATCTTAATGCAAAAAACTTTTGCCAAACACACAACCACCAACTTTCCTCTAATTAGCCTTTATGGAATTCTTTGTAAAACCTTAATTTCCAGGACACAGATATAAGCTTGAGTTCTAAATTATGAAAGACATAGACTTCTTTTTAAATTTTTCCTTTTTATTTCACTTGCTGACAAATGGGACAATCCACTATGATTTCTTCAAGGAAACTTTTCCGAAGGTTAGGCGGGGGTGGTTAGAAAGCAATTGAGGTCTTTTATGAATGGAGATCGTAAACCACAAATGCAAAACATTTAGTTCTGTCTCAGGAAATCATGTCATGTCTGTACCCTAAATTATGTGTGCTCAGAGCAATCAGAAACACATGCATATGTGTACATATGTGTGTGCACTCATGCGCATATACATTAACACCAGTGATGAATAGAAGAAAGGATAAAAAAAGAAATGTGATAAAGATGGGGGAAAGAAATGTGATAAAGATGGGGAAATGATGATGTACCAAATACAAGGAGGAAATGAAGGCTGCAGAACTGGAGGATTCTGGCAGAGCCCTCGCATTTTGAGAGGCAGCAAGAGGAAGAGTGGAACTTGCAGTAAGAGTTAAAGAGATTTGGGTGCTGGCCACAGGCCAGACCAAGATATGGCAGAGATTCATAACTGCCTATCCGAAATACATTCTCTCCTTCTTCCTAACTGTACCACAGTTTTATATTCTAGATAGTGTTGTGTCCAACTAAAAAAAATTACATTCCCCTTCTCCTTTGCAAGGAGTTATGTCACAGTTCTGACCCGTAAGATGTAAATAAAAGTCATTGGATAGGGTTTCTACACAAACTGAAAGGGGTTTGAGTCTGCTGGCACCCAGGCTTTTGCCCCTCCCCATTCTTTCCTCCCCCTGTATGTCTGGAAGGGAAAAAGGCTGTCTGGAATTACAGCAACCATTATGAGATCATGAGCTGACTTCCAGGATGGAAGGTACACACCATGGGAAGCAGAGCGGAAAGAAAGAAGGAGCCTGGGAAATTGCTGGCTTCACAGAGCCACTGCACAAGCCCTGGCCTGCCTACCTACAGACTGGTAAAAGGGAAATAATACCCTGTTTATTTAATTCATAATTTCCCATAGTTTTGTTTGTAGTAACTGAATGTAATCCTCAACTGTGTGGCTCCATAGAGGGGATGTTTGAACTTGGTAAGATTTGCTCATTGAGGGCTCTTGAAAATCTGAGAATGCCGGGCTCTGAAATGGCCTCTCTGTTTCCACTAAAAGCCATTAATGAATGCCTATCAGAATTCAGGGAGTCAGGAAAATCTCCCCCACACACCAGGAAAAATCAACAACAGCCATATCCAACAGCAAGACTTCCCAGAAAGAAACAGCCATGTAGACATGCCAGCAGTCCCCGCACCTCAAAATTGCACAGGGCAACAGTATTCCTTTTACCCTTTATTTACCAAACTAGTTTCCAAATGGATGAAATTGATGTGGAGCGAAGTGTTCCGGGATGCCTCTGAGCAGTAGCCCAGAGAAATGATACCAAAAAAATGCAAAGCAGAAACTAAAATGAACTCAGAGCTGGGTAGTTCTCAAATGACCCTTTCCCCCTGACCTTGGTTGGTTCTTTCCCCTTCTCATCTCTGCAGCCTAAATTTCATCCCACCTTCTTTCTCCTTTCCTCCACCTCACACCTTTTTCTCTAGCCACATGTAACTAAACTGCATCATGCCATTTCTCACCTGTAGCTTTTCATACATGCTAGTTTCTCTGTCTGGCTGCCCCATCCCTCTTTGCACCTTATTCTACATAACTCATATTTGTCCTTCAAGTCTCAGCTGTTATTCTGCTTCTTACAGAAAGCCTTCTGTTTCTGTCCTTCCCATCCTGCCTCTCTGTATAATGCATGATGTGCCTCCTCCATTTGCTTCCTGGCCTTACCACTATCCCAGGTCTTACTTAGCACAGTGTGCTACCACTTCCTGCTTGTTTCCTCTGGAGTTGTTGGGGGCAGGAACTATGCATGATCCAGTTCTGACTCCTCAGCCCTAACACAATGCCTAGTACTTAGTGTTCATTAAATATTTGCTGAATGGATAGATGTTATACATTATTAAAATGCTTTTGATTTTTTTTTTTTACCACGTTTGCAATGCTTCTCTGGAATTGATATTAAGTAAAATATGTCCTTAGGATAATTTGTTAACATAAAGCCAGGAACTAACCAAGCTTCAACATAATACTCTAAGATGATTTCAGGTTGAACACACAGAGGGAAATAAATTAATGTGGAACTTTTATCTACAATTTAATATTTATTGCGAATTAGTCTGGTGGTTTATAGTCTCCCCTCCTTTATTCTTATGTGTTTCTGTAAGAATTCCAGGCCAAGTGGGTTCTATGTGTGAACTGATTTATGAATAGTGGTTGGAAAAAGATGCCACAGTTAAAATGAAGTGTTGAGTATACATGTATTTATTGATTTAAAGTGTGTTGAGAAGGCTGGTATCTCTGCAAGAAACTGGCAGAACCAGTATAACACTCCAGAGGGATGAAAGAGAACAGCCTGTGCCTGACACCAGTCCAACCTGAATCCAAGCTAGGCCTAACTAAATGATCAAAGCATTCATTCACACAGACTCTACATGTTCCCCCAGAATCTTTCCTAACATAAATCTCAAGCAGCCATTAGCAACTAATCAGAGTCAGCCTGTGGGATGAAGGGTTTTTGTTTCATTTGAGTATATAAGGAATTTGCAAATCAAGAGAATGATTAACCCGTATACATGGCTGGTAGCTACATCTCTTGGTACATTTAGGCATTCATGAATTAACTGTAAAGAGACGGGTAGACTACAGATTGGTCCGGACAGATACAATAGACAGGCTCACGTGTGACACCTGGAGACATCTATTCCCAGGCTTGGGTATGCATCAGAATCACTGGGAGGGCTTGTTAAACCACAGATTGCTGGATTACACTCCCCAGATTTTCTGATTCAGTAGGTCTGGGATGGGGCCTGAAATTGTACATTTCTAACAAGTTCCCAGGGGATGCTGATCTTCCTCCTACACTGGGAATCATCACACCAGGTATTTAGATTCAAGTGGTTGCAGTCCATATTTGGAAAAAGTATAGGAGAATGTGGAGATAAATGAACATCCCCTGGGGTTAATTTATGTGCTAGACCAAGAGACAATCTAAAGAAATAGAAGACATGCCCCCTTTTCTCAAAGAATAAACAGTGTGGGTGTCCCTGGGCAATCTCATTGCCACCCATAGCCCAACTGCCATTTCCGCACAGAGTTCTCGCCAATATGTATCTCTACCATTGCTCACTCTCCGGAAAATCAGACTCATGTATCTAAACACTTATTGACTTTCCCATCTGGATGTTCAACATATATCTTCCAGCTGAGAGATGGTAAATAGATTTATCTCCTCTGCCAACTAGAATTGATAGAAGCTGTGCTGAACTGAGAAGGATTCTGAAGTTTGGGCCAGGTTCAAAGTGAAGGAAAAAAACAAAACATTGATTTGTCTGTCTGTCAGGAGCATGGGGACAGTTGGTTTTGCCATCTGGGTAGGAAACTGTAAACACTTTCTCCTCCCCTTTCTCTTCCATTAGTGATTTTTGTGAGGAGGTTGGAAAGTGCCTTTTGTTCCCTTTAGGGCTATAATCACAGCAAGTATATTCCTGGGCAAACAAAGCAACTCTTAATATAATTATTTAATGCAAATCACCCTGCTTTAGAATTTCTTGTTCCCCTCTCAGGTTCTGCCTCCTTTTTCCCCCAAAGTATTTGCTGCTTCTCTGGATTATGCAAATAGGGTGTTAATGGGCTTTTACTAGTGAATTCTGAGTATCAGCTTTGGATACTTCACATTCAGCCTTCAAATTGACATCCCCCTATGCTGAATTATTTCTGCAAACCCGTGATTTTCATCTCTATTAAGCCCTTTATGGCACTGAGTATAACATTTCTCTGGTATGGGCACCACATCCACGTGGTCACTCGACAAAGAAACTTTACTCCCTCCTCTAATCTACTCATCTGACCAGGTTACATGCTTCAATTTGATAGATGATAGATAGATAGATGGATAGATAGATAGATAGATGAAACTTATCTTAATTCTTCTATTCCCACCACCTGATCTTTAGATCACTGATTTCTTGGCCCTTCTTCAGTGCAGTCTCTGTTTCTAAAGCAAAACTATGATCATTGAGCCCTTCCCCCACCTCAACCTGTTTAAAACTCTTCAATAATTCTCATTGCCTGGAGCACTGTTTTTTGAATATTCTTCTTGAAAAGCCTATAAAATCTCTAACTATGACAGTCAATTTTTGCTTCGATGTATTTTGAAACTGTTTTTAGTTGCACGATGATTTAGTATTGTTATTTGTTCTTGATGAATTGATCCTTTTATCACTATGAAATGTCACTCTTTATATCTAGTAATAATTTTTATCTTTAATTTTACTTTGTCATTGATAGTCATACCATCTTTCTTATGTTAAGCATTTGCATGCGATAACTATTTACAACTTTTACTTTCAACTTGTCAGTTTGTTAATATTTAAAGAGTATTACTGTAAAACACATATAACTGGGTATACCTTTTTTATCCAGTCTGACAACCTCTACCATTTTGTTGTACTGTTTAGTCCATTTGTTTTAAACAAACTTATTCGGTTGGCTTGATTTGATTCTGTCATCGCTTGGTATTTGTTTTCTATATTCAATTCATTTTTGGTTCCTCTCTTCCTTCTTTTTTGCCTTCTTTGGAGGAATCAACTCCTTTTTAGCCTTCTATTTTCTCTGCTCTTCAACTTTTTAGTTATTTATCATGGTGTTATTTTATTGGTTGTTCTATAAATTTCAATATGTATTTTTAAATTATCATAGTTTATCTCCAAAACTTTAAGAACAAGGCAACAAACTTACCAAAGTATAATAATACCATTTACCCCTCCTCCTATCCTTTCCATTCTTGTCTTATATTTTACTTCTAGATGTGCTATGAAATTCATGGTACATTGTCTATATTTTTGCTTTTAAAAGTCAATATTTAAAATATATGTATCCATATTTTAAAGATGTTTTATATTTATCTAGGTAGTATTCCATCCCCAGAATCAGATTTTTATCTAACATCATTTTCTTTCACCTTCAAAAATATATTTCAGCCTTTCCTTAGTTGGTAGTCTGGTGAAGATTAATTATCTGAGCTTTATCCTTTCTGCATATGTATTTTCTTTGCCTTCACTTATGAAGAATCCATTTGCTGGAGATAGTTTCTAGGTTAGCTTATTTTCCCCTGCACTTTAAAGACATTGTTTCATTATCCTCTGTCCTCCATTATTTATGTTGAAAAGTCAACTGTCATTTGTATCTCTGCTCTCATATCTATAATGTGCCTGTTTTCTCTGGCTACATTAAGAGTTGCTCTTTACCATTGGTTTTCAGTAGTGTGTCTATGATTTACTTTTGGGGAAAATCTTGCCCATGTCAGCAAGGATAGGAAAGAAAAGATAGGGTTAGATTGTGAGAATAAACTAAACAACCTGTGATGATAGTAGAGACTTTGCACTTCGGCTGTGACAGGGTCTTCTGCGAATAATCAGTCCTTCTCCTCAAACAAGGTCCTCTGTCTCTGAGATTAGGATTCAGTAGTTGGGAGCAACAGTCTCTGTCCCACCCTGCCCAAACCTCTCTTCCCCTACCCTTGAAACATACACACACACACACACACACACACACCCCACATGCATACAAGCATACATACTTGCCCCCAATCTTGTCACAAAAGGGGCCCCTTCTTGTCCTATCTAATCAGGGTCCTACATTGAGAGCATAACAACTCAAAATCAAGCTTCAAAGTACACCATTATAGGGTTGTTTTATTACATAAAACCAACCACAGAACACACTCAGAAACAGAACTGGAAAAAGTTGATACAGTGAATGTTTTTGTTGTTGCTTTATTATTTTTTGAAATACTGATTTTGAGGCACCTCCTCCTTCCAACCTAACATTTATCTTGGAACCACATAGGCAACAACTTCACTCCCACAGCAATCACTCACTTACCTTAGTAGCACTAACTCCATGACCTGAAGTACTTCTGGAAGGGCGCCAATGAGCTCCAAGCCCAGGGCTGCTTCTCAGCACTGGTCCTACCACTTGCCTGCTTGCCTGAGAGGGAGCCGCTCACTCCAGGGTGCATGGGACCCCAAGCTTGGTACTTCAGAACTACACTCTCATTCTGACTCTCATCTTCCTGTATGAAGGTTGCAGAGCACAACATGTTGACTTCTGATATGAAGGAAGTTAAAAATAGACTCTTCTCAGTGAACGGCATCTGAAGATTAAAAAACACACTAAAAAAAATCTACAACAGCAGACTGGTATTTTGATTGTAAGGGCCAGAGGCCCTGCCACATTTTAATTGACATACTCTCAAATTAAATGTCTGCTGGATTATATAACTGCATTAATTCACCACTTCATCTTCAAATGAGTTCATTTTTTGTGAAACGTTCATGAAGGGATTAAATAGAAGTGACAACACAAAATGAAGCAAAGTTCATAGTTCCAATTGCGAAGCTCAAAAGTAGGCCAGAGGGGGAATTATCATGTGGCTGATGCCATCTAAATGCTCCCTTCATTGACAAGAGTTTATTAAAGAAGTAACTTTCTGTGTTTGGCTGGATGGTGTTCATTTTTCCCTCTCCTCACCTAGGAGATTTAGGAGAAGCTAAACACGGATTAGAGGTCTTAGCACATTTTAAACTTGTCAGGAGTTATCCTCTACCTATGGCTCAGCCTGGAGAAGACAGGAACAAAGAAATTAAAATGAGTGGTTTATGGGGAGTCCTTTTGCCATTCTTTTTAGCCATTGTCTCTAAATGCATCGCCCTTAAATCTCTTGTAAGACAAGGACCTTTTTTAGCACTTACTAGGCCAAGGGGGGTTGGTATGCTTGAAATTACGAGCACAGAAAACGCATTCCATTTCATATCTATAGGAAGGAAACAGTCCCATCTTTCAGTAAATGTTTGAAATGATTGCCATTCCATATTAGAACTTTGATGTAAGCAGAACTTTAAATTCAATGAGGGCTCCTTGTCCCATATTTGAAGTGGAGTTGGTACAGACTGTTGCTGGGTGCTTGCATTCAGCCCCATCAAGCAGGAAAATGGATCTGCTGCCCTAAACCTCTGTGTGCATTTCAGTTAATTGCAAAAAAGGTAGTGAATAGTCAAGACATTTTGCTTCTTGCCACTCTTATTTGGGGTACAATGTGACTTAAGGTACCTGCATTTTTCATGAATGTTTGTGGTCCTCATATCTTTTACTGCTAATGGAATAACAACAGAATCTATTATGGAGCAGAGAGTGGTTTCATGCTTTGTAGCAGCATTCTAAAAGAGGCAATGCCATTTGTATGATTTCATTATCTCAATTTAAAATACTCTGGTGACAAAGTGTCAGTAGTAAATATTTCCAGCTTGAGAATGGCCTGGAAATAGATTTTCAGTAAAAATTTCAGAACTAGGAAGAAAGTTTAACTATAAATGTATAAATTTAAAATGGCCAAGAAGCAGGTGATTATCAGCCATTTGTTCTTTAGAGATGCAATTATTAGTCTTCTTAGAGTTAAGGATTAAAAAATTATAATCTTACCTTCTACTTGGAAGAGATGGTTTTATAAACTTTTCAAAATAGAAAATACTAGAGTGAAAGAAAATAAAACTAAGTTAAAATAGTCTTGAAAAACTCATTTGAGTTTAGTGTTTCACATAAATACAAAAGGAAGTTCAAAAGTTAAAGAAAATTGGGCACAAATGAAATTTGCCTCAAATGTTTTGGCTATCTTTCAGAAAATAAAGCTACTATGAACTGTTCTTTACCTGAATTAAAAATGATAAGTTGCTACAAATATCTAATTAAACTTATAAAAGTCTCCTTTAAAATGGGAATTTATAAATTAATATTTAGTAAGACTATTTTAAAGTTTTAACCACTAGGTCTGTATTATCCCTTCCATATACATTTGCAAATGCATATAAAGTCTATTAAAGAGTTTATGCCTGAATGGAGAAAAATACATAGTTTAACTACAATTTAAATGTAAAAGCATTTTATACAAATGAACATCTCATAGGAACATTTTCTAAATTAAAACCATACGTCTCTTTGAAAATATAAACACCATATTCTAAATATTACTTGGTCTGATTCTAATTCTGTGCTATGAGTCAAGGCTTTATCCAGGGACACAAATGCAAATAAAAATGAGTTTATGATTTTGAGGTAAAGATGAATGAAATTTGGGATGTGGTTAAAAACTTGAATATATTTTTAGGTTCTAAAATATTAAGGTCAAATAGCAGTTTCCAAGTAAAATTCAAATTTCCTTCAGGGGACCTTAGGAAGCTGCAGCCCTTCCTCAAGCCTCCAACATTCCAGTTATAATCAATTCATTGCTTTCTATGCTGTGAAACACTTTGTCCTAGTGCCTTCCTAGGACAAAACATCCTTTCAGTGCATGAAGCCTTTGTCAGGAAGCATTCCCAAATGAACTCCATCTTCACCCATTAATGTCCTTATTCTGGATTAACTCCATTTGCTTCCAAAAGATTTTGTGTAACAATTATTTACTTGGTGCCAAGTATTTGCAAAGCTTTCATAACTAGACAATGAGATAATGAGAAATAATCATATCTTTTTACTGTATCAAATGCCACATCCCCCCAAAAGCTTTCTCAGTTCACTTATTTGGAGCTACATCCTGTACTCTTTTTTCATTTTCATAGTTAGCTCAAGCTAATATATATTTAATACTGCTGCGTGTTGTGGTTGCTTGTTTGCACATGTGAGCCATGTGCAAAAATGGGGGTATATTTAAATGGGATCAAAATAAGAAAAGCAATCTATATTTTGTTGGTTTTTTTTCTACCTGCTAATTACATATCCTTTCTTCTGCAAATGTGCAGCCTGCAGTTATATCTGGAAGTACCAGTGACGTAGCTCTCATCATGCTTATAAATGAGGTCTTTGCTACTATATAATAGTTATCATGTGACTTCCGGTTCCTCTCTGGCTTTTCTCCCACTAATCACCACTGCAGCTGACAGTTTCGAGGCTCCTCCATATTTTCTAGAATTCTCAATATTCTTGTGATCTTCTGTTATTATAGTAAAGACATTAATTTTTTCATCCATTTTGACCTTTGGCTTTCTGTTGTCATATTGTACTATATCTTTTTACCCTTTAATTTACCCTTTCTAGTAATATTCATTTCTACACTTTTCTCCAAGTTTCTGGTCCTTGTTTTTTCCTTTCATGCTGCAGCACTCCCTTTAGTATCTCTTGTAATTCTTGTCTTTTGGTAACTTATTTGTTTGTCTGTGAGGATTTTGAACTCCCTTTCATTTCTGAAGGACAGCTTTGCCGGATACAGAATTCTTGACTGGCAGTTTTTCTCTTTCAGTGCCTTAAATACATCATATCACTTTCTTTTCTCCCCTCATGGTTTCTGATGAGAGGTCAGCACTTAATCTTATCAAGGTTCCCTTCTATGTGATGGTTTGTTTTCTCTTGCTGCTTTCAGAATCCTCTCTTTATCTCTAATATTTGTCATTCTCAATAGTAAGTTTCTCAGGGTAGGTTTATTTGGATTTATTTGGATTCATTTATTTGGGGTGCATTGTCCTTGGATATTGATATTTACGTCTTTCATAAGGATTGGGAAGTTTTCAGTCATTATTTCCTCAAATATTCTTTCTGCCCTTTTTCCATTTTCTTCTCTTTCTGGGGCAGCAATAATGTGTATTGTTTTTGCATTTCACATGGTCATTCAGTTCTCTGAGACCTTGTTCCATTTTTTTCCATTCTCTTCTCTTTCTGTTCTCCTGTATTTTCATGTTCAGATGTTCATTTTCTTTCAATTCTTTGAATTGATTTAAGAGAGTTGTGTGATTTTCATTGATTAATTGTCTTAATTCCTGTTTCTCTTCAGGATATTTGGTTTGTTCCTTTGGATGGGTCATCTCTTCCTGTTTCCTAGTATGGCTTGTAATTTTTTGCGGATGTCTAGGAATCTGAATATGTTGGTGAATTTACTCTGATGACCAATTTCTCTCTCTTGCCTATTGTTATTATTTTTTCACAGCTCTTCTTTGATATTTGGCTCAACTTATCCTAAGTCTTTAAAATTGCCTAGCTTAAGTTATCAAAATCATGCCTAGGGCTCACTAATGGGGCACAGATTTTCTCCCAGAAGTTTGAGAACAGATCCAAATGCAGTTTATGTCCCTGCAATTACAAGACTGGCCAGCAGATGGCGCTTGTTGGTGCACCCTTCCACTGAGGTGTATCTCTCTCCATTTTCCTTTGTTTTGGTCTGTCCAGAGCCAAGATTCAAAGTGGCTCTGCTGGCTGAATTCACTGAAGAAAAGCCCCTGTGATTCCCCCTCTATTTTCCCTTGTAGTATTTGACAAGGAGGAAGATGTCTGCTTCCTTCTCAGTCAGTTGCAATGAGCCAGGGGTTTTATGCCAGCTTAATATCTTGGGGGTGGGGAAGGGGAGGCCTTCCCTGCAGCCTGGAGGTTTAGTAACTCAATTTGTTGTTTCAGGTTCTTCATCTCTCTGTCCCTCACCCTCCTGGGAGTTTTGAATCACTGTCCTGGTCTTCTGACCCTCAAAGCAGGTCCTTCAGACAGCTTTTTACTTTTTCTCCATTGTTTTTGTGAGAGAGCTGAGCTTTGCCTGCCTAATCTGATGCCATCTTCCCACAATCCTCTGATCTTGTGTTAATAGCTTTTTTAGTTTCTCCTTGTAACCTCCTCTAGCCTAGAGCTCAGAAATCACCCTAATGAAATAGGCTAGAGAATCAGACTTGAGATAAGCACTCTGCTGTCTTCCAGTTTCTTTCAAACACTCATTAGCCTTCATATCATTTTGTATATGAGTGCTGGCTTTCCTTTCTAACCAGACCCAAATTTAGGCCCAGCCATGACTAAATTCAGGGAGTGAATATGGTTGATATGGAAGCCAAGACCTCTGACACACAACTGTATCACACACAGATTTTGAATGTTTTGAGAATGAAGACTCTGTCTTCTGAATCTCCATGTCCCCTAGCAACCAACACAGTACTCGGCATATAGTACATGCTCAATAATTGTAGTTGGAATACGTGCATTCTCTCCAATAATACCTAGTATCAAGTTCTACACAGAATAGGTTCTTATTATATTCCTTTAATTTGCTCGTAGATAACAATAGCCACGCAATATAAAGAGATGCACTTTAGTTATGAAACTTCAGTTTTAAGACAGGACATTATAATTTTGTTATCCATGTCTGAGATATGGTCTCCAGACTGCAGTTTTAAAACCCACATCACTTTCAAGTCATTATAATCTTTCTCTACTTCACTTTTCAGCCCAGGCTCTTGAAAAGTGGTCTACATTTTCTTCCTCTACATCCTCAAATCCTGTCCACTCTAACCTCCCCCTGAAATTGGTCTTCTGCCTTAACTGTAACATTAAAATTGTAATTGCCAAGTTCACCAAAATCATCCTAAAGTGCTAATTCTGTCCAACAGGCCACATTCTTGTCTTAATTGAGCCCTTTATATGTGTTGACTAGATTAACAACAACCCCTTCTTTAGAACATTTATTTCTTGGCTTACATGATGCTACATCCTCCTGTTCATTAGATTTTGGTGTTGTGCTTTGTTTTCCATTCCTCTAGTATCTGTCTCTTTATCTCCTTTTCAGATTTTCCTTCTCTGCCCATCTATAAATATTGATGCTTTTGTCCCTATTACCATGTTTGTGCTGATAAATATCTAATCTTCAACCCAGATCTCTCTTCTGTGTTTCAGACCTGGTTATCCAAGTGCTACTGGAAATTCTGGCACACCACATTGCTTTAAGTTCCTCAAGCATGCCATACTCTCCCTCCTACCAAACTGGCACATGATGTTTCTTATGCCAGAGATGTGCTTATCAAGATACCTTTCCACTTCCTTCTTCTTCAGTTTGCTATTTAGTAATATGTGAGCTCTCAGCTTAGATGGCCCCAGCTCCCAAAGATTCTGCATTATATTGCATTCAAAAAGGTATGCCATGTTCTCCCTTGCTTTTGGACCTTGTAATATATATTAAGTATGATATGTTTGATATGAATGATACTTTTTGGTGTAAAATTAATTGCAATTAAAATTTTTTTTCTAAATCAAGTTAAATACACTTCAAACACCTATCCTGGCTATTGGGAAATTCAATCTCAGTCATTATTGAGCTACCTTCCTGACTTCATTGGGTTTTAAATAATCCCAGGTTTACATTGTCCTGGAAAAAAAGTTCAGCACTTAGCTGCAAAGAGCCAATAAAAGGTAACATTATAGTTATTTACTCCAACTTTTTATTTCAAGGATATAGTCCGTAAGATCCACCAAAACATGTTTTTCCCAGGAACTGGGATCTGAGAAGTGGGAGACCCTTGTCATTCTTTCTGGCTCTATCACTAGTTGCATCAATTGTCTGCAATGCTAAGAATGTATTTTTTTACTCAAGTATTTTTTACTTTAAACTCATATAAATGAACAATAACTTGAACATATAATTGAGCACAGTATCCAAGAGCTAAGGGGATATACCCAGTGAGTATTTCCAGCTGGACTGTGCCTTTAAGAAGAACTAATATTCAGGTTGTACAGTCAACCACCTCAGTTCCATGATTCCAACCTTTATAAACAGGCTCTCACCAAAGCTCATCAGAATCTCATATTCTGTAATACTTTTGCAGACCTGCAAATAGTTATCACATCTCAAAAGTCATGCTTGGAAAGTGACCAGGAAGCCAGGATTTAATATTTAATAATATTACTAACAATACCTATCTTTTAAGTAGTGCCTTTATGAGCCATGCATAGTAATCAGTGTTAAATGGACATTACCTTTAAGCCTCATAACAATTCTACAATGTAGGTAAAATCATCACTATTTTACAGATGAGGCAACAGAGACTCAGAGGTTCAGAAGTTTCCTAAGGTCACATAACATATAAGTGGCTAAGGCATAACTTGGGTCTGTCTCTAGAGCCATGTTCTTTCTTGCAGACCACATTGCTTCTTCTAGGAATCTCCCTGGCTTGGGACCTTGTAGGCAAAAACCTTATCTGAGCATGGCTGAAACTGTTCCCTCCAATTCAATAAAACCCTGATGTAAAACAAAACAAAACAAAACAAAACAAACAGCAACAGCAAAAGTACAGTAGAAGCAAGAAGAATATTTAAAAAGATTACCTATGTTTATGTCAGCATTTTATTTTTGCTTTTTTTTGGCACATATATTATTCAACAGTGCCACTTTCAAGGTTTGTTATGCATTTCCCCATTCATATTTGAGGTGTTTTTTTAACCAGAGCCTTATCTGAGTTGGCATCATTGCATCTCCATCCCCTCAAGCAAATGGTCATGCTGAAAGGTATTAGGGGTACTCTGCTGCAAATTAATGGAGAAGTCTGACCAAGGGGACTCTGCCAGGCTACTAATCTCTCCACACAATAGTGGCAGAAGTAGTCTTACTATTTTCTGATCAAGTGGCATCTCAACTCTTGTTTTAAATATTTCAAAAGAGACTATTTAATCAAAGAATAGTCTTTCATTTTAACCAGAAGAGCCGATTTTGGAGAAACTAGGTACCTTAACCTAGGTATTCTCACCTCCTTTATGTGTCAGGTCCTCAGAGAGGTCTTCCCTCAAGCACAGCTCCCCTCATATGAAATAGTCTCTTTCTCTAGGAATTATCGCACTACTTGGTTTTATTTTTTGGTAAAGCATTTATTGCTTTCCCAAAATGTTCTTTTTTGTTTTGGTTTGTTTGTTTTAATTTTATCCATGGCCACCAAGGGACAAAGTTCTCTGTGGCCATCACAGCTGTTGAAAGAAAACTTGAAATTTGTCCTCTCGCTTTGAGAACACAGAGAGAGGCAGGCTTGCAAATGGTTTAAAAGAAACTGTTAGCCAAGGAGGAAAAGATTCTGTATTTATCAAGAGATACAGTACAGTCATTAATCTTTTATAAAAAATAGTGTTTATCATGCCAGGCTCTGTATTATGAGCTAAAGTTTCTAGGTTTGCTTCTGTGGTGAGCAAAAAGAGACAAGGTCTGTCCACAGTCTCATGGAGTACCCCAGAATAAATCAGATGACAGTGCTGCCTTTCTCAGAGCTCTCCAGGGGTTCTCCAGTACACTTTTAACCCTGGCATTCAAACTCTATGGGATCAGGCTCCTCTCTGCTGCCGAGACCTGATCTCTTAGCACCCTTCCTCATTCACTCCAGTCCATAGAAAGTGGCTTTCTTGTTCATTGTTGACAGTGCCAAGGTCTTTCCCAATCTAAGAAAGTTTTACTTGCTTTTGTCTGCTGCCTGGAATGTCTCCCCCCATCTCTCCCACCCCTACCCCCAGATTTTTGCATGGCTGATCCTTTCTCCACAATTCAGGTCTCTGGTCAAACATTACCTCCCTTGAAGGAGACAGTCTAATTGTAACCCAATTTTAAGTAGCTATCCAGTAATTCTCTAATACATTATCACCTATTCCTTTGCAAATCATGTATCACTGATTGATATTTTTTCTTGGTTATGTATACATTTACTTGTTTATTTACATCCCTTCTAACAAGAATGTGGGCTCCTTAAGAGGAGTTGTCTGTCTCCTGAGGATATTTTCTGACGTGTTCTCTCCTGGATCTCTAATATCTAGAATAGGGCATGGTACTTGGTAGGTGTTCAACATATATTTGTTGACTGGAGAACAAATAGACATTAATGAAATAATGAAATCAATGAATACATGTAAGTGTGCTAAGAAGTGCTATGAGGGGGGACTGCAGGGTAAAGAAAAGTAAAGAAACATCTTGGTAGGATGGCAAGAAGGTACTTTGGGTAGAGGCATTAGTCAGATTTTCGCTATGAATGTGATAAATTGAGATCAGATGGGTAAGAAGGAGTCAGCCATGTGAAACGTGGTGGGAAAAGATTTCGCTATTTTTTCCCCTCCATTTATTTTTCCTCTATTTATCTTTAACGTCTTAAAATTTTTAAATAATTGTACTTTCACTGGAAGCTGCAAAAATGGTAGAGAGACTTCTGTAGCCTTCATCCAGTTTCCCCCAAAGGTTACATGTTACACAATTTTGACACAATCTCAAAACTGGGAAATTGCCATCAGTACAATGTGTGTGTGCAGTCCTGTGCTATTTAATTATGTGTGTAGATTCATGTAATCACCATCACAAGCAAAATACGGAAAAATTTCATCTTCACAAGAAATCTCCCTAAAGCTATCCCTTTATATTGTATTCAATCCCTTTGACTTCCTACAGTTGGGAGCTGTGGTGATTTAGGATTAGGTCACCACAAAATTGTTTCTGTCACACAAAGTACTGTTTGTCGAGAATGTATCCATCCATCCCTTGCTTGTTTACTTCAAATAAGTCAGGATTTGCCAGGGGATTTTGAAAGCAAGTTGTTCCTTTGGGTCAGACAAACTGTGACCTGAATCGTTTACAAGATGTTCAACATAGCATGGGTTAGAGCAATAATTCTATGGTTCACATTCAATTCTTGCTGCCCTAAAATCAGCAAGGCCTTTCTCCACTACAAGGTCAGATTCTAATTATTTCTCTGCTGTGCAAATGAAATAGATTTTCCTAAAAACCTAACCAGAAAGTATGCTAAGAGAATTAATTCCATTTAGAGCACTACCTTCTGCTTTCAGACCTCCTAGATTTTCCCATCTGCTTTATATATTTTTTGTCCTTTCCTACCATAATCTCACTTGGAGAGTGAGTTCAAAAAGACATTGGATAAATGAAAATTTTCTTTCTTGGATGTGCACTCCTTCAATACAAAGTTGGGTTTTTCTCATATGCGTAAACATGGGGACTAACATCAATGAAGGAGAATTGACCATGAGATGGTTATTTCCTTGACAGGGCCCACGGATGGTCACCCCACACAGCCTCCTTGTCCCTAGAGAAAACATAAGCGAAGTTTCCTATGCACAATGCTTCTGAAGCTCTGGGCAGCTGCACTCTTTCAGAGACTCTAAAAAACACCATGAAATTATGTCCCCAGAAGCAGTTCAATTGCCAGTGGACCAGCTGCCGTTTTGTGTAGAAAGATTTGTCAGAGGGTTGAATGCTGAGAATAACCTCAAGTATGGGGACATTGTAATTATGAATTCCAAATGGAAGAATTCACAACCAAATATATCATCACAATATAATGCATCTGAATCGGTGTCCTCTCCTCCCCTAGGATTAAATATCACTAAAACCCAAATAGGCAATTTATCTGCAGTGTCAGCCTTAAAAAAATTGTGTTGAGTATCCCTGATTTTTCCTATGGTAAAATTCAGGGGCACACACATACACACCCTCACACTCCTGCACTTTTTGAGCCTGAAGACACATGTAGAATGCATTTAGGCAAAAATCTCTCATCAGAAAGATTCCAAAATGACTGCTCTGACCATTTTATCTTATATATTAAGCATTATTAGGAAGTTTTCTGAAACTACGTGCTGGTGAGATTTGCTAGTTGTCATTTGAAAAGTTGTATTATATAGGGATTAGCACACAAAACAACATTGATATGTCAATGAAGTTCCAGTGGAAAGGGCCTATGTTCTACTGCATCTTGGGCAGAATTAACAACCTTTAAATCCAGCATTAAAAATTCACCAGCTCTCACAGATAAGTACGAATAATTTGATCACTTAAAAGTGTCTGCACCATATGACCCAGCCTTTTGTAATTATCTTTCTAAGAATAATAAGAAACTTTCACTGGAGCACATGCTTTATATTTCAGCTGAATTTTGCTGTTTCTTCTTTTTCTTATTGGTATATTCTGTCACAGAACTTTTCCTTTTATATCTGCTTTAATGCAAACTTCAACCAATATTCAGTTTTCAGCTATCTCCTTTCTTTTCCTCTCTTCTCATCCCTGGGCAATTTCATCCATTGTCATGTTTTAAGCACCATCTGTATGGTGATGATTCCCAAATATTCAACTCCAGCCTTGCCCATTCTCCTGAATTCCAGACCCAAATGCTCAACTTCCAGCTGCACGTTTTACTTATACTCCCAGCAATCATTAAAACACCATCTCCAAACCTTAATACACCTCCTCAACCACCATAAGTGTTTCCACCTACTGAGCTTCTAAGAGACATACATGAACATATGCAAATACATCTTTCTGGGTTCTCTTGACCCTCATCTCCTTTCCTTTTTCAAAGCCACATCCCAAGTTCACATTCTACTCCTCTCCTGACCTATTGCAATAGCCCTCTAACTGTCTTTCCACTTTCAGTCTTTCTTTATGTCATCATTCTTTACACTGCTTTTAGATTTATCTTCCTAAAATACAAATTATTGGGCTGCTCCCCTGTTCCCTTTTTTGATGCTTCTTAATTCATATACTCTAGTGCAAAATATCATGCAGTAGAAGCCCATATATCTTTTTAAAGACAATTTATTGAAGTATATCATCCATACATGAACATACATGAACTATAAGTGTTCAGTAAACATCGTGACCTTACAAAACAAACATGCATAACATCATACAGGGTTCCCCCACATCACCCCCCGCAAACACCCTGCATTGTTGTGAAAACATTTGTTAACAAATCATGAAAGAGCATCGTCAAAGTATTACTACTAACTATAGTTCATATCTTACTCCCCTATACATTTTTTTTTACGGATTTATTTATTTATTTACCTTTATACATTTTTACCCCCACCCCACCCCCTGCATTTTTCCTGTTTCTGTGTCCATTCTCTGGGCAACCCTCTGTGTCCGTTTCCTGCCCTCTCTTGTCATACTTCTCCTCCTGTCCTCACTGGGATTCGATCCTTGGAATCTCCAATGTGGGAGAGAGGCGTCCTACTGCCTGCACCACCTTAGTTCCTGGTTTTTCAGTGCGTCTCATCTTGGCTCTCCCTTGTGTCACTCTCCTGTTATGTCATCATCTTACTGCATGGCTCCCGGGGCCTGGCGGCACACCTGTGTACGGGGCTTGGCGGCTTACCTGCTCATGGGGCCTGGTGGCCCACGCGCCTTCTCTGTTTTTCTTTTTTCAATTTTTACTGGGAGGTCCCGGGGATTGAACCCAGGTCCCTCCATATGGGAGACAGACACCCAACCACCTGAGCCACATCCGTCCCCCTGCTATATCTCTTAAGATTAACCAAAGATACCCAAAGTTACAGTCTCTTCCCATACAGGATGATCATATAATAAATCAGGCTTAGTTTATCACCAGCATTCTAAAAACCAGACCTAGGGAGAAAAACTAGGTCTGGGGACACATGCATGGTTTCTAATATAGTGACTGTTTAGCCTGCCCTGATTATCACAAAATCAGATCAGCAAAAATATTCGCAGCCCCATACATCTTTATGCCTTTATTTTCCTTCTAGTCATTTTGATTTAATTGCCATTCTTGGAGGAAAAAAATATGGTTTGATTCTTCCAATTTGAGCCTTAGCTCCAGCTCTTCCCTTAGCCTGGGATTCTGTACTCTCATACTTATGCTTTGGTGGTTATGGTCATCATTCTCTTAGAAGACACAGTTCAAATGTTTAAAAATGTGGTAAATGCTATTCAGGAAATGTAAAAGGGGCTCTAAGGTGCTTGTGAAGCAGCAAAATCGAGATTTACAGTGAATCGCTTTGTCTGTGGAGGTCAGAGAAGAGGTCTGGGCTGAAGATATTAGTCAATTCTCAGCACATAGGTGAGTAATTGAAGTCTTGGTTAAAGAAAGTACTCAAGGTTTAGACCTGAAGAAAGCCATAATTAATATCTGGTTGGATGAGGATAAGCCTACCAAAGACCCTGAAAAGGAGAAGCCAGAGAACAAGGAGAAAAACCAGAGTACCAGAGGCTAACAGCAGTTCAGAGCTTCAACAAGGAGTGAAGGATTTTGGCCAATGTTGCTGAGAGGTCATCTGGAAAATATCTACTGCATTTTACAACAAGGAAGTCATTGATAAAGCTTGGAGAAATTGATATCAGTGGAGTGGTGGGCACAGAAGAGAAACTAAAGTGAGTTAAGGAGAAATCGTGGTAATGAAGTAGAGACATGATTTATAGACGCTTCTTTCCAGGAGCTTGGCTGGAAGCTGTAATAGAGAATTGGCAATTAGAATAGCCTTAATTAAAGTGATCTCAACATTGTTTGGATAGTTATTGATTTAAACCTCTTTTTTCCTTCATTTTTTTATGTGTTGTTAGATTGACACCATTATTTTCATTTTCAACCACTAATACAAAGTGCGTTAGACACAATGACTCTTTAAAGGCGTTAAGTAACCATTCAAAGGCCAAACAGCTTGAAAGTAGTAGAACTGAGACTGAAGGTGATGTTTTCTGATTGCAAGTTGTGTGTACTCTTTGCTTGCCCCAGTTTGAAACCTACATTCTAAATCTGTCCTAAATGGATAAAGAGGTGGGATATCCTTGAGGCAATTGTTTGGCTTTCAGGGAAATTTACCTATTATGTAGTGATATCAAAGGAGAATCTGCAGGCAGATACCTGAGGGTAATCACCTGAAGACAGCTGTTCTCAAGCACAGATCCTCATCAATAGCTCGACACCTGGGGCCTACATTAAAGGTAAATACTTAAATCTTCCTCAGGAACTGGTTTTGTGATACATACACACACACTGATAAATTGTCCTCAAGCACATCTGTAATTGTTTCTATTGCTCTAAATCCACTCCAAATAAACATCTGTCTGACATCATTAACTTTGAGAATGGAAGAGTTGTGTGAAAAGAAATAAAACAAGTTACTATGGTTAAGAAATTTCAAATGGAGTCAGGAGGTGATTCTGGAGGTTACTCTTGTGCCTCAAGCAACCATGTTCCTCAAAACCCAAAGGACATCCAGACACCATAAACCAACCACAGGCTAAAGAACCCAGTTAGCTATCTAAACTGAAGGCCTGAAGGACAATTGTTGTGCCCCAAATATCCACCAGCCACACAATTTTCCTAATCTTCTTTTTCTTTAAAAACCCTTGCCTGAAAGTGTCAAGAAGGGACACAATTTGGGTTGCTACCTGAATCTCTGTTCCCTGAATTGCAATTCTAAGACCCCAAATAAATGCTTTTTTTGCCTTGCAGCTTAATTTGTTCTTTCTTGGTTGACAGATGGAATGGACCATAGAGATCATGCTGCCTGATACTGTACTTTAAAGTTGCCCAATCATTTTTCCTGCATCCACAGTGAAAGGCACATTTCTATACAATTCTTGGAAATTTCCCATTTATTGGAAGAAAAAAACAACTACAGATGAATCCTCTCTCTAAAGAAAGTCTGGAAGTTACCTCTAAGTCTTTTCCCAGATCATATACCCAATACAAAATAATGGAATCCACACCATTTATCTGTAGCTCTACTATATATGCTTAATAAGGGGTGTATTAGTCAGCCAAAGGGGTGCTGATGCAAAATACCAGAAGTCTGTTGGTCTTTATGAAGGGCATTTATTTGGGGTAGAAGCTTACAGTTACCAGGCCATAAAGCATAAGTTTCTTCTTTCACCAAAGTCTGTTGCCACATGTTGGAGCAAGGCAGCTGCTGACGTTTGCCAGGGTTCAGGCTTCTTGGGTTCCTCTCTTCCCAGGGCTGCGCCTCTCTCCGGGCTCAGCCCCTCTGGTTCCTCCACTAGGTCAGCTGTAGACTATGAGGCTCTCTAGGCTTGGCCTCTCTCCACAGGCCAGCTGTAGACTCTCAGGAGAATGACTCATCTCTTTTCCCAGGGCCTTCTCTCCTTCCTCACGACCAAGCTTTCTTAATTCCTGGGGCTCCAGCTCAAAACTAGAACATCAGAACTCCAACTCAAAACCCCCCAACTCTGTCCTTTGCCATGTCTTTTATCTTTGAGACCCCACCCACCAAGGGGCGGGGCTCAACACCCTACTGACGTGACCCAGTCAATGCCCTAATCATAACTTAATCATGCCCAGATGAATAGACCAGTTTACAAACAAAATCCAATATCTATTTTTGGAATTCATAACTATATCAAATGCCAAACTGCTACAAGGGGGATTCCCCCAAGTAATTAATTTTATAATATTTTTTCAGGATATATTCCCATTTCCAAGTATTTTTAGAAACCTGAATTATGGAGCAAAACTCTTTAATGGCAAAGTCAAAATAAACTAAAACAGAAAGTACGACGCAACGTGGATTAAACTTTGGATAGCTTGTATATAGACACCAAGAAGCAAATGATTAATCCAAGAAATCCATTTAATTTACTCACCACCTGTACCATTTTATTCGTTATTTAAGTGTCTGTGGCAATTTCTTGAATGTCTCAAACCATGTTAATTGCATTCCGAGTATTAACATGGTTTCTGTTACCATTCTGAGTATTCCCTGGATGGCCAGGCATGCTCTTTCTCAGCTCCATTTCAGGGAGTCCATTTTCTATCCTCCATTGCCGCTAGTATCACTAGCAAGGTACTTGTTTAAGGCTGGTCAAGCACAAGGGCACAAGGTAAAGTACACAGGGAGCACCTTCTCCAGTGTCTTTTATCATCTAAGAGATTCAGGACACAAGTATATATGTCTAAACTGCTAAACGCAAATCAGAACTAGAGAACAAGAAAGTGAAACCTGACACAAGTCAAGGGGAAGGACAATATAATTTGAAGATCAAATGGAAATAAACAATGTGTGAAGAGTTCATTTGGAAAAGATGTTGCTTTATAAATTAAATGCACGTTTCACTCCTTTTTAAAATTAATAGCTTTAATTTTTAGAACAATGTTAGATTTACAGAAACATTGAGCAGATAGTACAGGCATTTCCTATATCCCTCCTCCCCTGCACTCAGTTTCCCTTAATATTAACCTCTTGCATATGTGTAGTACATTTGCTACATTGCAGTTAATGAACCATAATAATTGATAGATTATTATTATCTAAAGTCCATAGTTAACATTAAGTTCTCTATTCTCTTTATGGTGTATCATTCTATGGGCTTTGGCAAATATATAATGTCAAATTATATAATATTTAATATCATATATCCACCATTATAATATCACATAAAGTAGTTTCACCACCTTAAAAATCCCTTGTGCCTCATCTGTTCATCCCCATTTCACTTTTCTAAAGCTAACTGTATTATATTAATTACTGGTTTGAAGTTCAAATCAGACCAAATATTTTAAATAAATAGCATTTGCAGATGCAAAGCAAAATTATAACATGTAAGCATTTTCTACTTCATTCTAATACTTTCTAAAGGGGATCAAGATAGCATTTCAATATCTGACTAAATCTCTAAGTGTATACATAAGTCACACACACTTAGATAAAATTTGAATTAATCAATCAACAGAGGTACATAAGACAAAGCTATCTTTCTGAGTGGCTATGCCTAACAACCCTCAGAATATGTTTTGCAGAATATTCTAAGTACACACTATCTACGGCCTCTTTGCTCTTTTGGCTTTATTTTTAAGAGTCATTAGTGTACTAGAATTCATTAAGTTAGAATCATCTCTGTAGTAAATGACTAACATATATAAGTCTATAATAAATTTTAAATTATAGTGTTTACCAACTGTCATTTTTGAAGGACTGGTTTAGACTCAATTTTAATTGTGAATTTCTTGAGCAGCTTCTTTAGCTGCATTATCTCACTCGTCCAGGTTAAACATCCATAAATCTAACTGTTATTAAATCCATATCACCAAGCTTTATGTTATGGTAGGCATAACTCAATTCATAGTAGCACATTTTGCATTTTTGGTTTAACTGGGGATCACTGATTAGTATGAAACTTGAAACAAAAATAGCAATTTATGAGTAGCTTCTGATGAAAATTAGAGGTAAATGCATTTCATTCTTTACAATGGAAACATTTTTGCAGTCCCTATTAGAAATCTTCCAATGCCCGAGGACATTTAATACAGTAACTACACATACACATGCAGTGAATGACAAATTTGGAGTAAAGAAGAATAAAATCACTTAAAGAATCATCTTTGTCACTCACCTGCAAGTATTGCCAAGTGCATTCTAACAGCAGCTTGATAATGCTTTAAATTTGATCAGATATCCAGACAGTTCAATTTAAACTATTCAATTTTACCAATTCAGTTGACCTTTTTGTACTCAATACATTTCTTTTGCCAAGAGGGATATAGGTATACAATGAAAATGTGCATTTTAAGACATAGGTTTTCCTTTAGGTTTTATTTTTTAAATTACACTAAAAGAAGAATATAAAACCAAAATGTCTTAGGAGAGGTGAATTATACATTTTTATTATGACTTAAAAATGTTTACACTCTTCTTTTCATAAGTGAAATGTGAGAATGGGAGTTTTTTTATTCATGCAAATTAAGAGATATACCATTTTATCCAAGGATGTTTTCTTAGGTATTTCATGCTTGCTCATTTTCTCTCTTCTCCCCCTCCCCTTACACACAAACACGCACACACATACACACATTTTCTTTTCGGACACCCTGAGGAAGCAGATGATAGGATTAGCTATCAGACATTTTTATAATTTCCCAAAATTCTTTGACTTGGGTTATAATTGATGGGACATTTATTGGAAACTGTAATATATTCCTCTACACTTCAGAACAAAACTATAGGTCCAAAATCCACTTAAGGTGCTATACTGGCTTCAAGTCCTTCTATATAAACATCTCTGCTGTTTTACCCTGATGTTAGAAAAAAACATATATATCCATTAGTTTTATATTTCAGGATATTTTCTTGAATTTACATCCACTCATTTATTCTTTAATCCAAATATTTTTAGTATCTACTACTTGCCAGGCACTGTGCTAGGCACAAATGATGGCCATTTAAATATGACATTGACCCTTCTCTCAAAGAAAAAACAATCTAGTGAAGAAGAAAGACACAAAATAAGCAAATAACTACCCTACCATGTGACACTCTAACCATCACTACTGTGTAGTTCATTTAGCACTCTTGGCCATCCTTGGAAATTTAAAAAAAAGTGTGTTGACTGCAGAGACCAGTCTAAATTTCAAACAGATGGGCTATTCTATTGTATGAATGGCCATTGGAGAAGATACCATGATATCCCAAGGCCCTCTGGCTTTTCCTTCTAAACCTTTTTCTTCTAAATCATAAGCCCATATCCAATTATTTATACTGAAAGTGACTCAGTGGTCAATCTGAGTGTGCTTACATGTCCTATACCATATCTAAGTATCAGAGGTATCCCAGGAGTCTGGTCAGGCTTTGAAATATCTTGATAGTAAAACACAGCACCTGCGATTAATGTTTGGATATTTCATGAATTTTATGGGAACACAGAAAAGAGAAAAATGTCATTCTGCCTTAGAAGTCTACTAAGTTCACAGAAGGTGGGACAGTTTATTAATCAATTCAACAAATGTTTACTGAGTACTCATTGTGAAGAAAACAACTACAGAAGTAGTTATACTAAGATAAATCAGGTAGGAACAGAAAAAAATAACAGGGAAAAATATAAAACAAATAATAAAATGGTAGGTCCAAACACAATCACATCAATAACTATATTAAGTTTTATTGGTATAAAGATATAAATGAAAGGACAGAGATCATCAGAATGGATAAAATAGCAGGACCCCACTATAAGCTGTCTACAAGAGACACAGTTTAAATAGAAAGATACATGGAGGATGAAAGTAAACAGGTGTAAAAATATATATCACACAAGTTAACAGTAACCCCAAGAAGGAAGGAGTAGCTATATTAGTATCAGGTAGAATGAATTTCAAGACAAACTATATTTCCAGGATAAAAAGAAGTTACAAATCCTATGGTATCAAACCAACCATGATATGGCTAGTATTTATCCAAATATATTCTGAGGAACAGTAGCTCAATGAGATAACCAGGATTGAAAGGGTTTCTCGGTCAAATAAGATTGGGACACACTTTATTTGATCCCACTTGGACATTCACAGTGAGAATGAAATTGCAAGTGTTTTAAAGACTCTGAGATACTCTGTAGCCAGGAAACTTAGTTACCTCTGTTGAACCTTCCCTTTTCAAGTCTATTTAAATACAGAGCCATTTTTGTTTGTTTATTTTCACATAACACCACTGAAGATTCTCTAGAATACAAATTGTGGGAAAAGTTAAGCTTCTTGAAAGCTCTGCATCCCAAGAACTCAGCAAAGTACCTGAAACATTACAAAATATCTGAATACTTGGTGAAGAAATGTATTGTAGAGATAAGTGAAGATACTATTTCATGGAACTGTGACTACTATTACCTAAAAATGTCAAAATGCCAAATGAATGTCTCTCAATTGCTATAATGTATACAATGTATTGTCAAGATTACTGGAAGACAACATTGATGTATCACATCCCCCTCCCCTGTGAAGGAATCCTGGCCATTCTATCAGACAAGATAAGACACTTGTGATATGGGTGTCTCCTCTCCTTGAAATATCTCAGAAAGTTATTTAAACCAGGTCATTACCAAAGAGATTGTAGAAGTTAAAGCCCATTTAACCATGATTATGATAATCTGGGCCAAAGGAAACTACTAAATATGAGTCTGGTGAAGTTTTCTAATGCTAAGCAAGAGAAATGTGACCAAATGCTTCATCTGAACCAACATAACAAAAATGTAGAGTCCTGGTAGATTGAGGAGTCAGGGAACAAGAGGGCAAGGAACAGCAGATATAGAACAGGGAGTGAGAGTGGATCTGAACAAATTCCAGTAGGAAAGGGCCAAAGCCTGTTTGCGCCTGAAGGTCCTGGCATCCGCGTGGGCACACCGGCATGAGTCATTTAAATGCACCAGGGTGAGACATAGGGCTTCTTAACATAGTAACAGATTAGATTATAATCATATATTATGAAGAAAGTTTTCCACAACATGGAGTGCATGGAACCTCAGGACTAATACTTATATAATTACTGGAGAAAATTGCCAGTATGAAATATATGTACACTTCAAAGCATACCCCTAGATTAATGTTAACCGGAAAGCTTCTAACAGAGAGAGTTGTGGTCTTTAAAAATTGTCTGTGTAAGCTAGCAGGCTGACTACAATAAAAATAAATCTCTGGTTATGAATTATGGGCTGAAAGTAATAGTTAACAAGCTTGTCTTTACTGGCTACAGTAGAGATGATTGATAACAAGCCGAGGACATCAACAATTAAATTACTGTCAGTGAGGTAAAGAAAGTTTCATCATTTCAAAATGTGACAAGGGCAAAGACTAGCCCTGGGTTTCTGGCTTACCAAAGAGAAAATAAAAACAACAACATCTAAATGCAATTAGGTCCAGGCTATGGGAAGAACAAAGCAGGGGTAGGTCCCTTCATACAACTGTGTAAGTTCAGAAGAGAAGTTCTTAGGTAATGGGGGAGGAAGATGAAGATTACCTCAACTATTGCTGTTTATGGAAGAAACCTGACTTTCCAGTTGATTTGTCACTGAGCCTCAGGGCAGGAGCAGAGATGAGGGGCTTTTCCACTTGTACTTCCCTTACTCCTCTGAAGTCAGTTATGCCTCAAGGGATGGAGATGTTTTCAGACACCTTCTATTTTCTCACATTTTCACCTTGAGAAAATGCTTCCAATAATAACCAATTGATGTGTTCAACAGACTCTGTCCTTGCCTCACTTTCAAACCAGAGGAAAATAGTATAAGGATTTATTGAGCACCTATTATGTGACCAAGACTATTTGAGAGCAGACCTAAGGCATTATTTTAGTATAATCCCCTACCGTTTTGGAAGACATGTACATGGTGATTGTTTCCCTTCAAGAGAGTGGGCAGAGAAATCTCCTGGAACTTGACATCTCCCAAAAATGCTCACTTGGAGCCATGCTCAAAGACCGTCCAAGATAAGTAATCATGGATACATCTACTTCTCCACACAGTGGGTATTCATCGCTGTCATTTTTATGTTTAGAGGAAAGCAATGCAGATACTGCAAGATCTTTAGATTTGGCCAATAAGAGTCAGCTCTTGGAACAACAATAACAACAAAATTAAAGTGTACCCATTATGTCTAAATTTGTTTATCTGCTGGGGTAGTAAGCATGTATTTGCTAACAGCTAAAAGGTAACTAATGTGTTTTTAAAAAAGTGTTTTTAAATAGCAACTAATAGTGAGGTTTTGGTTGAAATAAAATTCTGTTAACTTTAAGTAATGATAGAAGTACCTTATATAGAACTCCCTATTCAATGAAGTTCCACCACCTCTTAAAAATAAAGACAACATAGCATGCACTCCAAGAGGGACATATACAAGAAACTGCAATGCAGATGTAAACTTTGGTTGGTTCAGGAAAAGAATATGGAAGATTTTTTGGAAGACTATTTTGGGACTATATGGCTGAATCACACTCACGTCATGTTGACCCAAAATAGGCAAGTTGCAGAAGAACACATGTAATTGGATACCATTTATACACAATTTTAAAACATACAAAACAATACACTATATTGCTTATGAATTCGTAAATAAGTAGTAACAGTGTAAAGTATAAAGAATAATGAGAGAATGCAAAATCAGTAAAGTAGTTATTTCTGTAGGGGGTGAAGGTAATTGGGGCGAGAATTTTAAGTGCATCAGCTTTCTTTTTCCTAAACGGAGTTTGGAAATAAAACCAATGTTTGTTGTATTCATAGATTCATTTCATTATTTGTGCTATTGTAAAACTTTTCAGATGTGCACAAATGTAGAGGTACTAGTAAAATGAACTAACGTATACCCACCTTGTGTATTCAGCAATTATCATAATGTTGCCATATTTGCTTCATCTATCTTTGTTCCTTTTTTCTTTTCTTCTCTAAAGTCTATTTTAAAGCAAATGCAATATACATATCTAAATATATGGGCCTTTTTACTTAACAACAATACCATTATCACTATTAGCAATAATAATAATAATTCCTTGGTGTCTTGTATACCAAAGTCTATACAAACTTCTAACTCTCTCAAAAATCCTTTTTTTATTTTATTTTACAATTCACTCAAATCAGGATCCAAATAAGGTCCACCCGTGATATTTACTTGTCAGATCTAGAGACTCTTTTAATATATTTCACGTTTATCTTTTCATGCTATTGACCTGTTGTGGCAATTGGGTCAGTTCCTGTATGCTGTTTATTCTTCATTCTTTTTTTGTATGTCTTGAATATTGCATACTTTTTAAAATATTTAAGACGCCATTATGTTGGAAAGGTTAAGAATGGCATTCACACAGTTGTTGGCCTTTTGAGGCCTGGTGAGATGATAGAAATGGGGAAAAAGTCAATTGTCTGGCACTATGTGTTGTTATCTGTTTCAGGAGTTGTGCCTGGACCCTCTTTAACAAAGGAAAGCACTGTGTGCTGAGTGGCCATGTGCTTACACATTAGTAGATGAGAGATGCCCTACCTAGAATCAACCAATAGTTGGAATTTGGACACAATAGCTCATCCTCTACCTGTCCTTTTTCTGATGATAATCTTTTGATATGGACAGAAAGACAAGTCATTTTAATTAAATTCAGCAAATATTACAGAACATCTAATACATGCAAGGCATTGTTATATAATTGGAGTTGGGTATCATGAGAATAATTATCAGTTATTAGTAATTAATAATAGCAATAGCTGAGGTTTATATGAACAATTAACTGTATATCATTATTTAATCAAATGCACCAACCAACCACATGAAGACCCATTACATTCCCTATTCTACAAATGAGGCTCAGCAAGGTTAAGTAACCTGACCATGGTTTCAGTGCTAATAAGTGGGTATAAAAGAATTGTAGTCGAATTCTGTTTGGTTTGAACTGGGTCTGTTTCCAAAACAGAGACTTTTAAGCACTGTATTCCACTAGACTGCTTCAAATAAAAGTGGAACTCACATGCTGGCTAGGACAGCTAAGAACCCCTGCTTCTTAACAATCTGCTTAAATTGAGTTCAAACTCCAATTTCATGCACAGTGCCAGTCAAAAGCTCATTTCCTCCTTCCTCTGACTTTGAGTGGCTTATTTCCACATGCTTCTGTATCAGTACACTTGCCTCCTTGCAGGATACATTGTCAGCTTAGTAAACCTTCATCAGTTTCCCTATGAAGTCTGCCAACATTAAGCAGGTTGTATTTTTTTTTCCTGAAAATTTGAGAGGTCAATCACAGGGAGGATTTTTTTTTTTTTTTTTTTTGTGGTGGAAGCTGTGTCCTCCTGCCTGTCTCCCAACTCCATCTTCACATTGTCTTTATACAAAGGTCTTTGGAGGTCTGAGCTTCTGTCCTCAAGCAAGGTGAATGTTTTATTTATTTATTTATTTTTCCCAGTGAGTACAGGTCATTTCCTAAGAAGTATTCAGCTGACTGCTGGTAGAATGATTATATGTTCCCACCTTATTAGAAATCCTTGGCAACTGCAAAATCTGTGGAAGCAACGTACATTTTTTCCAAGCAACTCCAACATACAGCAGACAACGTTGGGCAAGCAAAGATTAATGCTGACTGAGGGAGATGTGGACAATCCATTAGAGAAGATGGATTTTTGAAGAGGGTATTGAAGTCAACTTTGGTCTTCAACAGGTAGTAGATGAGGGATGAAGACACGGAGGACATGTCGAAGGTAAGGATCTAATAAGCAAATGCTCAGAGATGTTGAGTGAAGCTCATGTTCAGAGACAGACAGGTTGATTGGCTTCACTGGAGCAAAGTGTCCTGGGGAGGAAGAAGGTGCATAGAAAGAGAGATTTGCAAAATAGATTAAAAATTAGCTAAGATGATTGAATTGCATTCAATTCAATTCAATTTCTTATATGTTTCCTCTATCAGTTTTATGAATTAGTTTATTGGTTTTATGCCTCTTGAGAGAATTAAAAATCATCAAGTATGAGAATGGAATGAAAAGCCATTAACAAACCTTATCCTGAGGAGGGAAATTATGGTATTCTTGGAGAAGCTGGCCTAGATAGAATATATGTTTTGTGACCTCATGACTTCTGCTTTTGATAGACAAATAAAGAAAGCACAAAAAGTGGCTTAGATTACATGACATTTATAGGTTGAAACAAATGTATTTGAATGCCTATAAATCTTTTAGTATTTCATGTACTCTGTTTAAGTTGTACATGTGCTTTTTGTCCCTATACCTACTCTCTCTCTCTTATTTTTCAGAGTGAAATAGATGTAATTTCCACTGAGTTCCCATCATTGGGCATTGTTTTGGTCAACAATAAGTGCATATTTGTAAGTTTGGCCAGAGCAAGGAGGCAGGGTTTTATAGAGGAAAAAGCACATGGATGGAGTCAGAAGCCCTGACCTTTAGTCCTGGACATGCTACTATATAGCTGTGTGACCTTAGAAATTCATCTCTCTGAGTATGTGTTTCCTTATGAGGAAAAGAGGGAAAGAAGAATCCCTCCTAAGGCTGTTTGCGAGGGTCTGTGAAGCAACAGGCTTCGAAGAGTTCTAAGCTGTTAAGCGTTGCATAATTTTGAAGCAATTAAAAAGAGGAGAGCTTAACCACTCTAAGCAAACTTCTGGCAACTCTGCATTCACCTCCCTCAATTGGATCCCCAGAGGCTCACCCCTGCTTCATATTGCTTGGCAGCAGAAAATCAATAATACCATTTCTCACTCTTTTGGGAACAGTGAAACTTCTGCCTTAAAAGTGCCAAAGGTAGGATTATCATGTAAATTCTATTAGGTGACAGCACCTCTCATTAACCTCCAGATAAGGATTGGTATATAGCTCACATTCTACAGTAATTTCCCCAGGTTATTTATTCACATTTTTAAAAAAAAGTTTGGTACACACACACACATCAAGTAAAATGAGAAAATGTCGAACTGGAAAATGGAAAGTACAAGGAAAGCTTTAGTAATGGCATTAACAATGATTTTTGTTATCAATGTCATTACCTCAATCATAGGTAATAGAAGGTGTTATCATCTTTACCTTAAAATGCCTGTAAAACAAAGTAGCTTGAAATTTTAGGATTTACATAGACATTATTGTATTACTGTGCTTTTTTATCAACTTCTTTGAGGTATAACTTATATACAATGAACTACACCATCTTAAGTGTGCCTTGTGATAAGTTTTGTGCAAAGACCACCACCATCAATATATGGAATACCTCCATCACCCTATAAAGGTCCTCTTGATTGTTTGCACTCCATACCATCTCCATGGTCTGGACAACCAGTGATCTGCTTTCTGTGACTACAGATTAATTTTGCCTTTCATAGAGAGTCATATAAATGGAGCTATGTACCATGTCATATTCTGTGATTGGCTTTCTGCATTCAGCATATTTTTGAGCCTCATTCATAATTTTGTGTGTACCAATAGTTCATTCATTTGTATTACTGTTTTCCATTTTTTGCATTGTTTCCACATATCAAAATCTGTCTGTTTTCCTGTTCATAGCATTTGGGTTGTTTTCGGTTATTGGCTATTATGAATAAACTAGACATGAACATTTCTGTACAAGGCTCTTTATGGATACAAGTTTCATGTCTCTTGGATAAATACTTAGGAATGAAATTGCTGGTTCAAGGGAAAGAAGTATGTGTAGTATTTTAAGAAAGCACCAGACTTGTTTTTGCTTACAGTGGTTATATCATTTTATGCCCTCAACAATAATGAATGAGAGTTCTTATCACTGTATATCTTCATAAATATCTGGTGCTCTGAGTGTTTTAATTTTAGTCATTCTAGTGTGTGTGTAATGGTATCCCATGGTGGTTTTAATTGCATTTTTCTACTGAGAGATATTGTTGAACATTTTTACATGCTTAGTGGTAATTCACATATCTTCTTTTATCACGTATCTGTATAAATCTTTACTCATTGTATCTGGTTGCTTGTTAATAGTATATTCTGTATATCAGTACTTTATTAGATATAGTTTGTTTTTGTCTCCTATTTAAAAAATTATTGTCGACTCCCAAGTAGAATTTTATAGTGGTTGATTTTATGCATAGCTATATCATCCATTTCAAATTAAGTTTTGTGTATGTTGTGAGGTAAGGATGAAGGTACCCTTTTTCATATGGGTATCATGTTGTACCAGAACTATTTATTTAGAAATCTAGCATTTCCCCATTGTT
>JAQZBX010010491.1:23846-44437 GCA_029593785.1 Cabassous unicinctus | reverse complement strand
GCCAAAGGGGCACTAATGCAATATACCAAAGATTGGTTGGTCTTTATAAAGGGTATTTATTTGGGGTAGAAGTCCACAGTTACCAGGCCACCATAAAGCATAAGTTTCTTCTCTCACCAAAGTCCATTGCCACGTGTTGGAGCAAGACAGCTGCCGACGTTTGCCAGGGTTCAGGCTTCTTGGGTTCCTGTCTTCCCAGGGCTGCGTTTCTCTCTGGGCTTAGCTCCTCTGGTTCCTCCACAAGGTCAGCTGTAGACTATCAGGCGAATGGCTTACTTCTCTTCTCCTGGGGCCTTCTCTCCAACATCAAAACTCCAACATCAAAACTGCTTCTCAAAAACTGCTGCAACTCTGTTCTTTGTGATGCCTTTTATATTTTCTTCCCCACCCACCAAGGGGTGGGGCTCTAAGCCCTACTGATGTGGCCCAGTCAACGCCCTAATCATAACTTAATCATACCCAGATTAACAGATCAGTTTACAAGCATGATCCAATTATATTTTTGGAATTCATAATTACATCAAATTGCCCAACGGCTACACCCTCATTTTCATTTCTGATTTTTTATTTGCATATTCTCTCTTTTTTCCTATGTCAGTGTATTAGTCAGCCAAAGGGGTGCTGATGCAAAGTACCAGAAATCTGTTGGCTTTTATAAAGAGTGTTTATTTGGGATAAAAGCTTACAGTTATAAGGTCCTAAAGAGTCCAACTCAAGTCTGATTTCTCACCAAAGTCAGTTGACATGTGTTGAAGCAAGATGGTGGGTGATCTCTGCCCAGTCTCTCAGGGCTTCCTATAGCAGTCTCTGGCATAGGGAGCCTTTTTTCCAGGCCTTCTCAGCTGCTCAGCTGCTCTTTTCTCTTCAGCTGCAAAGTATCAGGCAAATGACTCATCTCTCTTCCCAGGGCTTTAGTGGTTTGAGCCTTCTCCTTTCTATCTCATGGCAGGACTGAAATGACCAAGTTCTCTCCTCTTCCAAATGTCTTCTTCTGTGTGTCTTGAGTGAGTGTTTATATCAGCCCACCAAGGGGGCGGGGACTCAATCTGAGTCACAACCTACTGATGTGGTGGAATCAAAGCTGTAATGGTAACATAATTTTATCAAGACATGTCAGCTGAATCTAATGCAGTCAAAGGGTATCACACCAGAGGAATAGATTTGTTTACAAACATAATCTCTCCTTTTGAAGATTCATAAATAATCTCAAAATGCCACTGTTAATCTACCTAAGGGTTTGTCAATTTTGCTGATCTTCTGAAAGAACCAACTTTTAGTTTTGTTCATTCTCTCTATTTTTGTTGTTGTTGTTGTTCTCAGTTTCATTTATTTCTCTTCTGATTTTTGTTAGTTCATTTCTTCTGCTTGCTTTGGGCATGGTTTGTTTTTCTTTTTCTGGTTCCTCTTGCTGTGTAGTTAGGTCATTGATTTTAGCTCTTTCTTCTTTTTTTAAAGTCAGCATTAAGAGCTATACGTTTTCTTCTCAGCACTGCTTTCACTGCATCCCATAGGTTCTGATATGTTATGTTCTCATTATCATTCATCTTGAGACATTTATTGATTTCTCTTGCAATCTCTTCTTTGACTCACTGATTATTTAATGATGTGTTGTTTAATCTCTATGTATTTGTGAATTTCCCCTTTTTTGCCTATTGTTGATTTCCAGCTTTATTCCATTATGTTCAGAGGATGTGCTTTGTATAATTTTGAGCTTTTAAAGTTTATTGATATTTGCTTTGTGACCTAAAACATATGGTCTGGAGAAAGATCTAAGAGCACTTGAGAAGAATATATATCCTGCTGTATTGGGGGTACAATGTTCTGTATATGTCTATTAGGCTTAGTTTGTTTATCATATTATTCAAGCTCTCTGATTCTTTATTGATACTCTGCCCAGATAATCTGTCTAATGATGAGAGTGGTGTATTGATGTCTACAAATATTATTGTAGAGACATTTATTTCTCCTTTCAGTTTTGCCATTGTCTGCCTCATGTAATTTGGGGCATCCTGGTTAGGTGCATATACATTTATGATTATTTCCTCTTGGTGAATTGTCCCTTTTATTAGTATATAATAACCTTCCTTGTCTCTAATAACAGCTTTGTATTTATCATCTATTTTGTCCAATATAAGTATAGCTACTCCAACTTTTTTGGGTGACTGCATGGATGGAATACCTTTATGCATGCTTTCACCTTCAATCTTTTTGTATCCCTGGGTCTAAGGTGAGTCTCTTGTAGACAGCATATAGATGGCTTATATTTTCTTATCTATTCTACCAGTCTGTGTGTTTTGATTGGGAAGTTTAATCCATTAATATTCAATGTTATTACTGTAAAGGCAGTTCTTACTTCACCCATTTTGATCTTTGTGTTTTATCTGTCATATCTTTTTTTTAAAAAGATTTATTTTATTTATTTATTTCTCTAGCCACCCCCCCACCCCCACCATTGTTTGCTCTCATTGTCTGCTATCTGTGTATGTTCATTGTGTGCTTATATTCTTCTTAGGAAGCACCAGGAACTGAACCTGGGACCTCCCATGTGGGACGGAGGCACCCAATGGCTTGAGCTACCTCCACTCCCTGTTGTAGCTTGTTTTCATACTCTTTTTACACTTTTAGTTACTTTTACTGATATAATCTTCATTTCTAGACTCTCTTCTAAGCCTCTGTCCTGTCTTTTCTTTTCAGACTGTGCCCTTCCTTTAGTATTTCCTGCAAAGCCAGTCTCTTCTTTACAAACTCTCTCCGTTTCTATTTACTGTGAATACTCTAATTTCACCCTCATTTTTGAAAGACAATCTTACCGGATATAAAATTCTTGGCTGGCAGTTTTTCTCTTTCAGTATCTTAAATATATCATAGCATTGCCTTCTTGCCTCCATGTTTCCTAATGAGAAATCAGCACTTAGCCTTATTGGGCATCCCTTGTATTTGATGAATCACTTTTCTCTTGCTGCTCTCAGGATTCTCTCTTTGGAATTTGGCATTCTGATTAGTATGTATCTTGGAGTATGTCTGTTCAGATTTACTCAGATGGGGGTACCTTGTGCTTCTTGGACATGGATATCTATGTCCTTCAATAGGGTTGGGAAATTTTCTAACATTATTTCTTCAAATATTCCTTCGGTCCCTTTTGCCTTCTCTTCTTCTGCGACACCCATGACAGGTATGTTTGCATGTCTCTTGCTGTCACTTAGTTCCCTGAGGCCCTGTTCAATTGCTTCCACTCTTTTCTTTATCTGTTCATTTGTATGTTCTCTTTCAGAGGCCCTGTCCTCAAGCTCCCTGATCCTTTTTCCTGCCTCTTCAAATGTGCTGTTATATGCCTCCAGTATATTTTAAATTTCATTTATTGTGCCTGTCATTCCCATAAAATCTGCTGCTTTTCTATGTATGCTTCATTTTGCTCACCCAGTGTCTTCTTGATGTCCTTAATCTCTTTAGCCATCTCATTGAATTTATTAAGGAGATTTGTTTGAATATCTATGATTGGTTGTCTCAACTCCTTTATGTCATCAGAGGTTCAGTTTGTTTCTTTGACTGGGCTATATCTTCCTGTTTTTTGGCATGTATTATAATTTTTTGTTGGTGTCTCAGTATCTGATTTACTAGGTGTATTTATTCCTGGACCCTTTTTTCTCTTTAGTCTAGGGCTTTCTATTTGATTGGCTTTGTGCTACAATCCCTCTTTGGTACTTGGTTCAACTTAATTTGGAACTTTATAGTAGCTCGTGCTTAGCTAATCAGAATTTTTTCAACACCTTTTTCATCTGTTTCTTGCCCTTCTTCCCTTGCTGGTTGTGGAATAGGAGCCAAGGATTTGGTTGATGCAGTAAGCTGTGGAGGCTGAAGCTGCCCCTGTTGCCCCAGGAACTGATGAAGCTTCTCCCACTTTCTCCTCTGCCAGGGGTAGGGACAGCCATGTGCAGTAATCCAAGCTGTGCAGGCCAAGACCATCCATAGTTGCCTGGAGAGATTGATGAAGCTCTACGCTCCTCCCTTCCCTGAGTTGGGCAGTGATGGAGCCACAGGTATGGGCAGGAAACTAAGCTGTATGAGTCAAAACTGACCACAGTTACCCAGGTAGACTGACGAAGTACCAGCCCCCCTCTTCCCCTGTAAGGGGCAGGAATGGAGCCTCCAGTGTGCCCAGCTATCAGGTCTGTGTAGGCCAAAAGCAACTGCAATTACCCTGAGAGGGTGGGAGCACTGTCCCTCCTCCTGCCCTGTCAGGGGTGGGGATGGAGTCAGAAATGTGTCCAACAGTCTAGTCCATGTGGGCCAAAAGTGGCTGCAGTTGCCCAGAGAGGCTGAGGGAGCTCTGGCCCCCTTGTCCTTTCAGGAGTAGGGATGGATCCACAGGAGCACCTAACACTCTAGTCCATGTGGGCCAAAAGCACCTGCAGTTGCCCAGAGAAGCTGAGGGCCCAGTATCCCTACTCCTGTCTTGTTAGGGGCAGGGATGGAGCCAGAGATGTGTCCAACAATCTGGTCTGTGTGGGCCCAAAGCGCCTGCAGTTGCCGGGAGAGACAGGGAAAACCCATCCCCTTCCTGTCCTATTGGGGTGAGCATGGAGCCAGAGATGTGTCTAACAATCCTGTCTGTGGGGGCCAAAAGCTCCTGCAGTTTCCCGGAGAGGCTGGTGCAGGTCCCCACAGCTTCCTCCCTGCCAGAGCTGGGGCTGGTGCGTAGGCTTGGGCTGCAATCTGATTTGGGTGGAAAGAAGCCATTCCCTGCCTTCACTTTGCTTTTCAGTCAGCCCCACTTTCCCTCATGCCGGGGGGTGGGGTCAAAATGGAGGCTACTTTCCAATTTGGACAGGTTCAAACTTAGCTGTTCTTAGAATTGGATAGCCAGCTGAATTTACTAATTAGTAACTGAAATCAGTGCCCGACCATCTCTTTCCCCATTTCTGGGAAACGAAACTTCCAATTCCAGCCAGGGAATAGCTCCCAAGGCAGGTTGAGCCGCAGAAGAGGATGGGCACCAGCCTCCGCGGTGTGGAGGGCTCTACTCAAGAATCTTCTCTGCAGATGGGCAGTCTCCTCCTTCCATTCTTCCAAGGATGTTGCAGAATGCTTTCCCGGTCTCCCGGGTCCCCCATACAGTGATTTAGATAGCTCTGGCTGATTACTAACTGCCCTGTGGGGTGAGCTGACTCATTTTCTGTTATTGTGGTTTTCAACTCCTGTAGTTCAGTTTGGTTCCTTTTTAAAATGTCTGTCTCTTTACTAAAAGTCTCGCCTTGCTCTTTGCTTGTTTTCCTGTTATTCTTTAGTTCTTTCTCTGTATTTTCTTTCATCTCCTTGAGAATTTTTAAAAAACGTTTTGTTTGATATGTCCACTCTGGTATTCTTCACTGGTGTTTTCTGGATGGGTCATCATTTCCTATTTGTCTTTTACTCTTTTTTTTGCACACTGCACATTCTAATATTTGAAAATGTTAACTCTGGGATTTTATTCCCTGAGATGCCTAACTGTTTTGTCCAATATGAGTTCTTGATTTTGTAACCAGCTGATGATAAGAGATTTTCTTGAGCTTCAGCCCTTCTGTCAGGAAGGTCTGCCTGAGGTGAATAAAGTGTGCAGCATTTCCCCTATCTTTCTGGCTGGTGTTTTGGCCTGGACTTTGCTTGTTAGTTGTTTTGGTATTCCCCTGTTTACAGGAGTTTGGTTGTCCCATCCTTCCTCTAATCTTAAGGTATGCAAAGACCAACTCAACTGAATCTGCCTTTAATAACTCCAGGGAAATGTTACACCCGTAAACAGCTCATAAAAATGATTTCTCCCCAAATGGCAACTAGGTGATCAGACACCTGCAGCTGGAAATTAAGCCTTTTGTATCATTACATTCAAGCATTCGTATTTGATTCAAACATATATTTTGTTATTAGGAACATACTCAATATTGTTCCTTTGTACTATATCATTATATAGAGAATTAGACCCAGCTGGATGACTACCGTTAAAATGTGTGAGATAATGTGGAAAGAGACTGGGAAAGGAAGGGACTGCCCATGTTAAGGAAAAGCATTTAAAACTCAGAAATAATGCAAAAAAATTAGGTATCATGCCCTTTTATAGACTTACTGGGCATTGTTTAACAGCCTTACTCAGCTATTATTAAATTTTGGGGGGGAACTGTAACTTTGAATTTTCTACTTACTAAGGGTTCTGCACCTGTGAAATTACACTTTAATTTGTAGTCCTTGTCCAGCAGAGATGCAAATAATTTTTATCCAGTAAAAAGGGTAATCCTAAAGGTTTCAAGTTTATTGTCCAGTAGGATATTAACCAGTTTTGTTTCAAACTCGGCAAATTCATGTTATAATGTCTTCCCTGGTAGAGATAATTCCTATTACTCTAATTCTCATTTGATCTGGTTTTACCATATTATTCATTCCCTCATTAACAATTTGAAAAAAATGATTGATATTTCTTCATTCTTTATTTGTAAGGAAGTCATGTTTTTAATATTTTGAAAATTATGTACTTTGGCAACACCCAGAATCTTTAGGATCCAGAGATCCCCAGAAGATCATCTGATCCAATGTCCCTCTGAGCGCAGAAAAGAATTCCTTGCTCAATACCTTTGTCTTAGACTTGCTCAGCCTGTGCTTGAAGATTTTACTTAATGGGGAACTGTTTTTTGTTTGTTTGTTTGTTTGTTTGTTTGAAGGTAACCTATTCTTTTGTTAAATTTTCATTACCATAAAGCTATTTCTTAAACTGAGACAAAATAAAACCTCCTTCCAACTTTTATCTATTAGTTTGAATTGTGCTTTCTGGGGCAGCAGGGAATCTGACAGTCCTTGGGATTTAAAGAAAGATCTCATACTCCCTTTGATATCTTATCCCCCAGGCTAAACATCCATAGATATCTATGGGCACTACAGTATTCCTCAAATATTTTGGTAGTCATTTTTAATTTGGAAGCTAAATTAAATTCAACAAATACTTTCTTTGTGCTGAGGAAAAAGAAAGGGAATCAGATACCTTGTGAACAAGAGAGAAGAGATTACACTTAAACAAATCTTTGCAAGTACAATTACTAGTTTGGAAAGGTGATGACAAACAGCTTTGTGGCATACACTAGGGACCCAAGGGAGGACATGGTTAATTCTAACTGGAGGTTTGGGAAAGGCTGCTTCACCAAGAAGGTGCTCCTTAAACTAGGTCCTGAAGTAAGTGGAGAGTCTCCAGCAGGTTAAGGTATGATGCACATTCCAGCAAAGGAGAAAGAAGTATGAACAAAAAAAGCCAAGAGAAAATTCTCAGATAATCACAAGGCACTAGAGTCTCCCCCAAATCCCACATTTATATTTGTGAAAGCTAAACAAATATAAATGTAATTAGTAAAAAATAAGTGGTAGTCATGGAAATGTAGCCTGTTACTAGTGAATGTAGGCAGGAGGGTGGTAGTTTTCACAAAGACCATAAAACCTGACCTAAAGAGCAAGAATGTGTTAATGATTTTGCAGCCCAATCCTAAGAAATGGGAGCATATCAGGAAGATTTAAGTATTTTGGAGAAGGAAAGCAAAAATTTAAAGAAACAATAATCAAATGGGAGGCAGTCTACTAAAATGACTAAAAACATAGGTTCTTGAGTCATATTTCCTAGTGCAAACTCCAACTCTGATCATTGCTTTCTGTGTGACCAAGACCAAGTTACTTAATATCTTATCATTCAATTTCCTTATCTGCAAAATTGGTAATAAAAGCATACTTGCAGGAGTTGTTATTAAGATTATATAAAATAGTCCATGAAAGCATGTATCACATGCCTGACACATACCAAGCTATCACTGAAGATTATCTATTTTTTTTTTTTTACTATTATATTATTATTTACTTATTTCAAATAGAGTTTTAAGGTGAGAAAGTTTGGAGAGGGGAAGATACTGGCAGAAGGATGAAGGAAGATTGAGAAAGAAGGAAAGGCTGAGGATATAAAGAAGCAAGTTTTGAAAAGCTTTTCTGTAATTCTTGGTGATGTGCACCCCAGAGGCAGCAGAGGGAACTGGTCAAGAGCAGGGTACCGCTTTCCCCAGCCAGACTGCTTGGTCGTGAACTCCTGCTCCACCACATACTAGCTGTTTCTTAACCTCTCTGTGCCTCAGTGTCCACATCTATTAAAAGGGGTATAAGAATAGTAGACCTACCATATGACGTTGTCGTGTGGACCAAACGAATTAAAATGCTTAATGTGCCTAGAACAAGACCGGCATAGAGTAGACACTATGTTTTGCTTTTTTCCTCTGCTGACATCAAACTGCTTTCTCTGGCTATTTCAGGAATTAAAAGTTATAAAGAATTATAACTATAGGTTATACAAGTTTGTTTGCTTAATTTATGATAATACACCATATATTGAAACACACATTAAACATGAAAATTTATGGAAATACTATATAAAATATGACACTTTAACATTAAGAAAATAAAACCATTTAGCATTTCTCTCCAAAGCATTTTTAATATTTATACCAAAAAATATCCAAGCTTGGTAAATTTGATTGACCTACAAAAGTTCTCACCAACTCTTGTGAAATTTGGGAATTCTAAAAATAGAGGTGATCATTGGAATTGGGGGTCTTGAAAAAAGGAAAATTTAGAAGAAATGAAGGAAATTAAGTAGTTAATTTAAGGGTATAATAGTAAACTTGTTGAATCTGGGTACAGATGGAAATATAATTTGTTTAAAAATTTTTAGATAATACATGAGTGGGAGGTTTGTAGTGTTTAACATCATTAAATATTGTTTAGCTCAAGGGAAAAAAGTATCTATTTCAACCTGTACTCTGGATTTAATTTTCCACTCAGCTCTTCAGAGTCCAGAAGTCCATATACTATTCATTTTTTTCTCCTTTATTTTTGACCTCTTCCATTATCTCCATTTCCTCTCCAACCCAGTGTTAATCCATGTAATTTTCTTTTTTTTTTCCTTGATCCTAAAGGGTCTACAAAGTTTGTGAAAAGTCAGCAATAACCTCCTGGTTGCCAAATTTGAGAGACATTCCTTAGCTGTTATCTTATTGACCAATTTGGCACTACTGCCTATCCTTCCTTCTTGAAATTCTTGCATTCCATGGCCATGCTTTCTCATAGTTGACAGGCATTATGGTCAATGAATATTATTCTTTCTTTTTTTAAAGAGTTATTTTATTTATTTATTTCTCTCCACACCATCGTTGTTTGCAGAGAGTGAAGAAGTCTAGGATGATTTCCACCTAGGTTTTTAATTGATGGATGGGTAGATGGTGGGGCCATTTACCAAGGCAGGGAATATAGGAGGAAGAGGCAGTTTGGGGATTTTGACAAGTGGTCAGTTTGGCAAAGGCAGAATTTGAAAGTCCCATGTAACATCAAGGAGATGTCCAGAAGGTGGCTAGATATTCTGGTCTGGAGCTCAGGAGAGTGTCTGGGCTGCTTTTGTAGATTGGAGGACATTAGAAGGTAATAAAGGCTGTACCCATGTATAAACTTACCCAGGAAGAGAATGTGCAATAGGAGAAGAGAATAAGCACAGAATCCTAGGGAGTCCAATATTTGAGGATCTGGTGAGAAAAGAGGACTCTGCAACATAGAATAATATTCATTGGGGAAGCAGATGTGGCTCAGGTAACTGAGCTCCCGCCTGCCATATGGGAGGTCCGTGGTTTGATTCCCGGTGCCTCCTAAAGAAGACAGCAAGCTGGTGTGACAGGTGGGCACAGCAAGCTGACACAACAAGATGACACAGCAACAGACACCAGAAGGAAAACATAATGAGAGACACAACAAGCAGGGAGCAGAGGTTCCTGGTGCCTCCTAAAGAAGACAAAATAGACAGTGAGCTGGCACAACGGGCAGGTGCAGCAAGCTGATGCAACAAGAGACACAAGAAGCAAAAACATAATGAGAAACACAACAAAGCAGGGAATGGAGGTGGTTCAAGCAATTAGGCACCTCCCTCCCACATCGGAGGTCTTGGGTTCAGTTCCCAGTGCCTCCTAAAATACCAAGGAAGACGAACAGACACAGCAAGTACAAACAACGAGGGGGTGGGGAGAAATAAATAAAATAAATCTTTAAAAAAATAATAATAATAATATTCATTGACCATAATGCCTGTCCTAAACTACAAGAAACCATGGCCATGCTTTATTTGTAGGAAATGATACTGTGTTTATTACATTTTACTGAAGAGCACAGAAAAGTCAGCATAAAAAATATGCAGTTGCAAATAATGCTAGGGAAAAGAAGTTAGTATGTAAAATATCTAAACATCTGAAAATCCCAAGCTGTGAACATACCATGACTAAAGTACATGACAACTATAGGGTTTGGTACAAGGCTTATTATAAGCCCCTGCCTGCTCACAAATACTGGACCTTCCCCACCCACTCTTCAGGTGGCTTCTCTCTCCTACTTGCCTTGAAATTCCCATTATTGGTGGTGCATTCCTTTAGCTGCCGCACTCATTGTTAAGTGCATGTATGTTATCTCAGAGGGGAAGGCAACAGGCTGAGCTGCGTAGGAATGAATATAAAGGAAGAAGTACTTGGAGAAGAGTTTGTATGCAGAAGAGTGGTTGGAAATGACATGGATAAAGAATGTTGGGAGGTTGGGAGGTGACTGGAAGTCCATGTTCATGGCAAGGCCATGTAGACAAAACAAGTATTGGGGGAATCCAAAACCTTGCTCAACTGTGACCACCCAACTGTATGCACTCAGTTCTCTCCATATCTTAGTTTGCCAGGGCTGCTGTAACAAAGTACCACCGACTGGTTGGCTTAAATGGCAGGAATTTGTTCTCTCACAATTTTGGAGGCTAGAAGTCCAAAATCAAGGTGCCGAAAGGGCCATGCTTTCTCTGAAGTCTGTAGTGTTCTGGTGGTGGCTTGCCAGCAATCCATAATTCAGTCTCTGCTTCCATCACATGGCCAGCTCTCTGACCCTCAATCTCCTACTACGATGTCCAAATTTCCTCTTCTTATATGGTCTCCAGTCATACTGGATTATGGCACACCCTGATTCAGATTGGCATCACCTTAAGTAATAACATCTTCAAAGGTCCTATTTACAATGGGTTCACAGCCACAGGCTGGGGGTTAATACTTGAGCACGTCTTTGTGGGGGGCATGATTCAATCTATAACACTCCATGAGAATCCTTCTTGCATCTCTGCCCAACGAGAAACCTAGCTTTTCCCAGTTGAAGCCTCCTACCTCTCCATTTCATCTGACTTGTTAATACTTACTAGTCACTCAAAACCCTACTTAGGCTTCACCTCCTCCAGGAAGCCTTCCCTAATCCACTTCCTTTGACTTCCTAGGAGAGGAGGAATGTTGGCATTTTGTCTCCCAGTGCTGTTTCAGAATTTTCTTCCATAAGGACATCCACAGTAGTCTACTACCTAACCTCCTGGAGGCATTACTGCACACTGGTTATGCACAGAGCTTTAGGGTCAGACACACTGGATTCCAGCCCTATCTCTAACCTCTTCCATCTGTGTGACTTTAGTCAATTTACTTCACCTCCTCAGCTTCAATTTCCTCATTTATACAACAGAATAATGGTAATTAGCTCACGGGATCATTGTGAGGATTTAATTAAGTAAGTCATGTAAACCACTTAGCAGTACCTCACACACAACTGGAGGTCAGTAATTATTAGCTATGTAGAAATTTTTATCTTCATCACTCCTCCACTTCTACCTCTTTTGTGGCTCACTAATTTTCTTATTACACGCCCAATTCTTTGCCATCCTCTTTGGTGAAATCCATGCATGTTTCCCAGCAACTAGCATGGGGCTATATACTGAACACATGTTTATTGACTTAAGTTTCCCAGTTCAGGATTTATCTACCTTTCTAACCTTAAAAGTCCTTCCACCCCCTCAATTCCTATGGCCTCCATCTCCACTCTACTTCAATCATTTACCAAGAGGAATTATGCCTTGGTCCTATTTATCATCCCAAACAACCCTAACTCTTGGATGCAGCCCCACACTCCTGATTCCCCTTCTACATTGCATCTTAATCGTAGGTGCTTCGAACCTTCCACCCCCTGTACATGCTTTCCCTCTAGATAACCTTCTAGGGCCTGGGATCTTCCCTGCTATCCTTGACCATCAAGCCTAAGACTTCCTGACCACTTGCATTCATTAATTCTTCTCAGACAGCTAAGATTGGAAACAGGAAGAGAGGGAGAGAGAGGGACAGACAGACAGACTAAATTCATCCCAGAGAAGTGTTTGCTTGTGTGGCACAAAGTTTCCAAATCTTCTTTCCAAATACCTGTATCTTAGTCGACTCCTTTGTCTAAGAGAAAGAGAAGCTACTCCAGGTTGCTTAAGAAAAACAGGAATATATTGGAAGTAATCAAGAATGTCTTCAGAACCACGGAGCAGGAAGATGAGGGAGGCCTTGCAAGGAACTAGTAATTGGAGCCTTAGGACCTGTATTAGTCAGGGTTCTCTCGGGAAACAGAATCAACAGGAGATATCTGTCAATAATATGAGATTTTGAAAGACTCTCTCACGCAACCACGGGGATGCACAAGTCCAGGCTCCACAGGCAGGCTGCAAACCAGTGGCTCCGATGAAAGTCCGACGAAGGGTCGTTGATGAGTTTCTGGGAGAAGTTGCCTGTCCAAGACGAGCTGGGAAATTCTCTCTGAATGTTGAAATCACTTCCCCTTTTAAGTCATTCAACTGATTGGATAAAAGCGCCACCCATTGATGATGTAATCTCCCTGATTGATGCAGATGTAATCAGCCATCCACGCAGTAAACTCGCTGGTGATTGAAGTCCATAAATGCTCTTGTATTACAATTAGCTCAGTGCTTGCTGGAACAAACACCTGGACACAATTACCGGCCGAGTTGACACATTAGCCTAACCATTACAGGACCCAAGGCACCTTTTTTTCCTCTGGTGCTGCCTGGTCTCTGGGCACCATGTCTCTCTAAGCATCTGCTTCATTCTTCTCATTCCCACCAAACACCCTACGCATGGGGGAGAACAAAGGATGCCCTGGCCCTGGCCTTATCCCATCTCATTCTGCACAGTCTCTCCAGATTAGTTTCCTATAACATGACATGGTTGAAAATTTCAGAGGCTCTCTATTACCTATAGAACAAATTCTTTATCATGGCATTCAAGGCTCTCTTCAACCTGGAAACCTTCAACTTTTTCAGCTTGACTCCCCACTACTCCTCCATATGGACCCTATGTCTAGGCAGCATGGATTTCTCCAGACATGGCCAGAGCCTTCCAAAATTCCATGCCATTTCTTTGCCCTAATGACAGCCCCCGCCCCCCCACGCCTATAGAAATCATACACATCTGAAACCAAACCCATTTCTCTTCCAGGGCACACAACTAAACTAGTCCCCTTGCATCTAGACAGCATGACTGTTTTTCTCCAATAGAAAGGGATTGGAATTATTGTATGTCACTTCCAAGGCCCATTCTTTTTCTGGTCTCCCTTTGAGGCCTTCAACTGATGGGAAGAGACCCCCTTCATTGCTGAAGGCACTCTCCTTTGTTGTTTATAGATGTACTCAGCCATTGATGCAATCAGCTGACCAATGATTTAAATCCCAGAAACACCCTCACAGTAACAATCAGGCCAGTGCTTGCTTGACCAAACAATTAGACACCATAACCCTAACCAAGTTGATACAGAAACCTAAGCATTACAATCTGCTTTTTAGTTTCACCATACACTGGTAGTTTGAACCATGTAAGTCAGTGATGTGCTAGTATTTAACAACTGGCTCTAGAGAAAACAAAGATGTATGCATATAAGTACAATCATTTGTGTATTATGAATTTTACTGCTATAAAATCCATGTAGCACACAACTTACAAATAATAATAAAATTTTGAAATACTCTTCATTGTAAATTCCATATGGTTGATTGATTCTCAAAGACTGCTTTTGTTGATTTTTGCCAAACTCTTGTATCTGTAGCCAACCAATGTTTGTGATTCAGCCATGGAATTGCATCTTATTCTGCTCTTTTCTCAAAAAAAGTATTGCTATTAAATCTAATATGTGACCTATTAAACTATTTTTCACCTTGTGTAATTAAATTCATGAAACAAATTGAATTCACATTCATCTCTAAGAACAACACACTTTTAAGGTTACTCTGCATTAGCATTTTCTCCATTGATTTAAGTCTAGTTTGCCAGTTTCCATGGTGTAAGTACTGCTATCATGGCTAATGTCAATTTACCAATGAGACATCACTGAATGCGGAGTGGGGAATACACATACACAGTAGCATACCATTATATGTAGCAGTGGGAATGGAAGAAGTGAGCAGATTTGACAGATATTTAGGAAGTAGAATCTTGGTGATTTGTTAGATGCCAAAGGTGAAGACGGAGCTCAGGAATTACCACAGGGAGACCTGGAGGAGGAGCAAACAGTGGAAAGCATGCATTCAAACTTTGGATATGTTCTGTTAAAGGAACTTGTGAGACATCCAGGTGGAGAAGCTGAATAGGAAGCAAGATATATGAGTTTGGAGTTTAGAGAAGGACGGACCAGTATTGTAAATCTGGGGTATATTGATTGAAATGTTGGCAGTGAATTAAATTATGCAGGGAAAAATTGTGGAGTGAGAAGAAAGGGCTGAGACCTTAAAAACGCTGTCATTTGGAGGTCATCTGGGAGCATATTAGCAAGCCAAGGAAACAGGAAAAACAGGAGAGGGGAGTGTGGCTGCCACCAAAGGAAGAACGCATTTTAAGGAAAAAGAATGGATTTTGCTGAGAGGTCAGGTAAAATGCAGAAGTAAAGCATCTGGATTTAGTGATGTGGGGTTATTGGTGGCTGAACAAGGAGCAAATGGGAGCTGGGAGGCTAGGAAAGTTGACAGACAGCTCTCTGAACAACTTTAGCTATGAAAGGAAGGAGAAAGGCAGGGTGGTAGCTGGAAGGGTATGTGGAGCAGAGGGCAGGTTTGAGAATGATTAAATGCCCGATGATACGGATCTAGTAAAGAGAGAGGAATTGATTTTACATCAGAGTCTGTGATACATGAAAAAAAGTGCTGATACTAGTAGGTTTTAGGTTTGGTGGTGGAAAGTTGAGGAAGTTTCTCTTTATAAGCATGTTGCAAAGTAATCTACTGAGAATGGGGTTGAGGAGTTGGAGGGTCAGTCAGGTTTAGGAGTGAAGGTTTAAGGACAAAGTGGTCAGGGATGGATGGATGGATGGATGGATGGATGGACGGATGGAGGATCTGGCCAGGTGAAGCACCACAGCATATTTCGTGGTGAGCTGTGAACGATTTGCTAAAAACAAAAGCCGGGACAGCAGGGCCTCGGTTCAAAGATACAGGTTCCGTTCTGTTCGGAAAGGTAGAAAGTGTGGCCATACATTTTAAACAATTGCTCCCAGACAAGAAGAAGTCTAGAGTTTGGGTTGTTCTGATCCAGCTCCTCTTCCTTCGGGAAAGCTGAAATCCCTTAGCGGAGCGCAACAGAGAGCCGGAGAAGCGCGAGACAGACCAGAAATAGGCTCCTGCGCTCCTGGAAAAAAAGGAAGGGCGGGAGGATGAACCCCGCGCGTGGCGCAGACCGCGCACACCTGCGGCACCCCGGGAGGGCCCGCTTGCTGGGGTGAACGCGGAGGGCGCAGCTGCCTCTCCCGGGCTAGGGTGGTGCCGCCGCCTCCCCACCCGGCCCCTCCTCTACTCCGCGCCCGGCGCGGCGCAGCCTTCCTCACACCTCCACTTCCTCCTCTCCCGCCGAGTCAGTCAGTCCCTGCACCTCCCTCTCCGCCGACCAACGCCCCCTGGCCCGGCGTCACCAGCGCGTCGGCCAATGATCCGAAGAGAGGACCGGGCTGTGGCGTCAGTGGCAGCGGTGGCAGCCAATAGCCTGGGGAAGGAGGCGGGCCGAGGCGGGCCCGGCTGGTGAGAGCGAGCGCCCGCGCGTGGGGAGCTGCGGGCAGGCGGCGGGCGCGCGGTGGGGGGGGCCGGCGGCGTGCGGGCGGCCCCTCCCCCTGCCCAGCTGCGGGCGGGCGCCGCGAGCGGCCGGAGTTTCCGCAGCCGGGAGGGAGATGCCGCCGCGGCTCGGGCTGCTTGCAGGTAATGCGCGGGCTGGCCTGGAGCCGCGGCGGCGGCCCCTGCAGGGCTGTGTGCGGCCGAGCGCGCTGCGGGCCGAGCGGAGTTAGGCGCGGAACGGGCGCGGGGTTCCTCCCGCCGCTGCGCCCCGAGCCCTGCGGAACTACCCGGGGGTGACGCGGCTGGAGGAGTTGGTTCCGGCCCCCGTGCGGGCGGGTTTCGGGACCTGGGCCGGGCTGTGGGCTGCGGCCGGGGCAGGGCTCACCGCGGGACGCCGGCCACGGGCTCCCTGGCCCGGGTGTAAGCAGAACGCGGGACAAAGGGAGCGGCGTGGGGGGTGCGCGCCCTGCCTGCTGGCGTTCCGGGGCGCTGGCTCCTGCCCTCCTCCCGCGACTGGGGTCCCCACCCCCTGCAGCCCTGCCGGCTGCAGCTGGGCGCCCCCCGCGCCTGCATCACGTCCCCGGAGAGGCCACCTGGTCGCGGTGCCCAGTGCGCTCCAGCGCACGCCCCGCGCCCGGCCGCCAGCTGTGCGCGGCGCAGGCGTGTGCTGTGTGCCGCGGGGCCGTGTGGCCGCCTGCCCGGGGTTCAGAGGCCGCCACCCTGCAGCGCCGGGTGCCCCCGGCGCTCACGCTCTGCCGCCAGGCGGCACGGGAGGGGCGAGCGGGCGGCGAGTTCCCAACGTGGACTTGGAGTTTGGGGACACAGAGCAGGTGGCACACCCACCGCCTTACGCCCTGCCAACTCCGTGGGGCCTCTGGTTTTGTTGATGTTGTGACTGTGGCTTGTGTGTGTGTGGTTTTCTTTTCTTTTAACCACACACAAAAGAAGGGAGGAGTTGAGGAGCGAGCTAGCTCGAGCCCGGGGAAGCAAGCCACGCGGTGCACTCGCCCCGGGGGAGCAGATGGATGGGGAGGATTCCTTGAGAAACAATTCTAGTAATGCCTGACAGGATTCCCACCCAGTGCCCTTTCCCTGCAGTCCCGACCGCGGCCGACTTGCCCCAGACGGAAGTGGTGTAAACCGAGGCCCGCGGACTCAGAAGGGAAAATGGCCGCAAGCTAGCAGGCTGGAAACTTTCTGGGACAGTTGAACTGTGGGTAGCTGTGAAATTGTGAATGTCGAACCACACACAGGCATAGGCCTCGTTGTGTTATTGAATTAGAAAACGGGAAGACAATCACCAGAAGAAGCTACCTTCAGCAGCACTTTGTGCAGCAGTCTTTTGGGGAGAGAGGTGGTGGAGATGACCGACTCCCTGCCTTGAGGGCCCCCGGACCTGAGAAGCCAGATCACGGTTCCCAGTCTACTTTCAGGCCCATGGATGCGGGGTCAGAAATGATCTGGCTCTTTAATCTGCTTTCCAGAGGCTCTGCCTCTTGTCAGACTGGCAGAGGGCAGCTGCCTGTGTGGACGGATTGTTCCTGAAGAGATAGAAAGGCTGGACAGAGGCCAACAGGCCCTTGCGTGCATGTGGCAAGAATATTCTTCAATATGTGGCTGCTGCTGATTTTTCACCATTGCTCTCAGCATTCCCCACTTCTGTAGTCCAGGCTGATGTGTCAGCTGTCACTGCATCCCCAGGGCTTTAGTGATGTTTATTTTCCGCGGTCCTCTTTGAGGTCTTTTTGACCCTTTCAAAAAGGCTAATTTGTTTTAACCCTCTGAAAATGGAGAGTTGATATTAGATGTCTGAGAAACTTGGAATTAAGAGACCAGCTTCTTTCCAGTTTCAGCTACCATTCAGGGCCAGTTAATTCTGAACAAATTGTGCAATAGACTTGAGTCAGATACGGATCAATATCAACTTTATTGGTAAAACTGGATGGAAAAAAGCAAACAGACCAGATGGAGCACAGTGCTTGAGCCGAGGCTGAGGCTGCAGTGGAGCTCCCTTCTCACTCCATAAATTGAACTTGCCCATCCCACCAAGGCCAAGGAGCCAGGGCTCCGGGCAGGGCATCACCTGGAAAGAGGAGAAGGGCAGTGCAGCCGAGGGCCCGTCACAAGATCAAGAGGGGATGGAAAGTGTTCCTTTCTATTTCATGACCTGGGTATGAACAAAGTGTGGAGGGCAGCCAGTCCCCCAGTCTCTACCCCCTCGTGTGGGCAGGACTTCTGTTACCCAATGCCAAGCCTGGCTCTGATGATTGCAAATCAAAGTTCATTTACTCTTTGCAGAAGGGGAGATGGTAACAGGGTCACTGTGTATGGCACAAAGGCACTGGACCAAGAGAGCAGTGTGCCCTGGGTCTGCCCAGAGGAAGGGGCACCATTTTCTCAATTTTACCAGGTCACCTCATGGCCTAATGTGCCCCTGGTTGGTAAGCTCGTCTGCAGGAATACACAATTGATGGCAGTGTGGATAGTCCCAAGTCGGGAACTAATTATTTCCATACATTGTCAAATTTAATCCTGACCCCAGCCTCCTGAGGTTTTGCAGATGAGGAAACTGATCTTAGATGAGATTACTCAAGGCCATACAGCTATAGCAAGTCCAGATTTGCCTGTCTCTATAGCTTGTGCCCTTGGGTTTCTAACAGTTGGTAACATTTTTCACATTTGCCAACCAAAGGTGTTTTCTGAACTCTTCCAGTATATACATTAACAGTAAATTCCTTAAATGCAAGGGCATTTGTGGGTGTTTTCAAGGGCAGCAAGGAAGGGAGGGACCTTGGAGCCCTGTCTAAGGGAGAAGGAGCTCCCAGAGGTAGAAGAGCAGGGAAGACAAAATGAAAATGGGAGAGCTAGCCAGAACGAAGAAATAATGGGGGAGTGGGGAGTGGACAGCTGATGGCAGCCGAATGGACTCGAGATCCCCCGATGTCCCTGCAAGAGGAGCTCATTCTGAGATTGACTGAGCCATCCTGTTTGTGGACTCCAAAGAGCCCGGGCCTGGTCCACCAAAGCACTGCAGAAGTTCAGGCCTACAGTCTTCTTTGCATGTGTCTCTGCTGTTGCTTTAGTACCAAAATAATTAGAAAAGAATTAGTCCCTGTCTCAAACAAACTGAGATGGATAGTGAGGCGTAATAACTAATTTAAGAGCACAAATTATCCCGATTCAGTCTTCCTCCTGTAATGCCATTTGAACCTCACGACAACCTTTTATAAAGTAATATTCAAATATTCGGGGCTAAAGCCAATAACAGCAAGACCAGTTACATGACCATTCTCGTTTAGATTTTAAAATAGATGTAAGTTATTTGCTTCCTCCACGTGAATTTTCTAAATCAAAGAGCAGTTTTATTCCTTTCATGTTAAGTCATGGTATTTCCCTAACACTTCCATTTTTTAAAATTTTAAGTAGCGGGAGTAATTTCTTTAGCTGAAATGTAAACACAATGGTTAGGGCCGGTGTGGTGACCTGTATTGTGCTTGCTGCTGTAATTTGGATCTTTGAGCAGTGGTTTATCCTTTCATTGGAAAATAAAAGAAGGCACCAGACAGTAGCTGGAATATTCCCCCAGCACTTGCTGAGAGCATGCCTTACATTAGGCCAAGAGGCTCGAGGGACTAGCATTGAAAGAGTTGCAGAGCCTTTCGTCTCTGGATTGTAAATCTGAACCCTTCCAGCCCCTGGTCAGGGGTGGTGCTACCATAGAATGATGTGTCCCTTTGACTGTTTGATCTGTCTCCGTGGGTTCACTCAGATATATGTCTGTAGAAAAGATGCCAGTGGCCTAACATGGCCTATTTTGCTGACTTCCCATTGATTCCATAATCTAGGGCATTCGCTTAGAGATCAGGAAACAAATACATCTAAACTGCCTTCCCAATTAAGGAGCCTGGGATTCTCTTCCATCTCGGCACAAAAGGAATGGGGTCCAGGTCCCTTCGTAGGGAAGACAGAAACTTCAGTCCCAATAAACCAAATACTAAAGGGAATTTCCAAAAGAAAGGCATTCTCTGTCTGTGCTTTCAACCTCATTGAAGAAAACATTAGTGATAATAGGTAACCTAGCATTTACTAAAGCCACGTTGTGTTCTGAGCATTTTTGGTGGGTTTCTCCTTTAACCCTCGTGGCAACCATATAAAGTAACACTTTGTTATCCCCATTTTAGAGGTGAGGAAACGAGGCATGCAAAGATTAACTTTTCCAAAATTACACAAGATTGGAAACCAAGCAGTCTGATCCAAACATGTTCCTGATAGATACAAATAAAACATCTATTAAGGGTGAGGTGGGAAAATGAAGTATGGGGGGTAGTTTGATATTTGGGCAAATTCCAAGGCAAGAAGCTGTTAGACAACTCTCTGAGTAGCATAGGAAGTGGACTCAGAGCGTAAGTGGCACATACAAGGTCATATAACTGATAAATGGCAAGACCAGGAGGCAAAATTTTTTGGCTTTTAACATTTTACCTATTTGAAAGAGAAATTTTTGACCTGGTGCCCTCCCTTATGACTTCTTTCATATTAACTCTAAACTCTTCTCACTCCCATATTTTTATTTAACTTGCATGTGTCTCTGAATCCTACAAATAAATAGACTGTAAGCTCTTTCAGAGTCAAA
>JAQZBX010010491.1:0-14671 GCA_029593785.1 Cabassous unicinctus | reverse complement strand
TTTCTGTCCTCATGGTGGACGTCTTCTCAGTGTTGTTCGGCGGCCTCCAATACACCAGTAAAGGAAGGAGGCTAAACCTTGCCCCCAGAGCTTCCCTGCTGGCCGCCCTGCTGTTTGCCGTGCATCCTGTGCACACAGAGTGTGTGAGTATCCCACGCCTGTGGCATCAGTGCTCGTGTAAGAAACGATAAGATGTCTGGAGGTCATCTCACTGTCATTAAACAGCCTTCCTTGAAAGGGCTGTGGGAAGTATGCTTTGCAGTGCCCTCCAGACATTTGAAACAATTGTTTATAGATCGAATATGTCTCTCTCAAGAATTCAGAGTACCGTAAATATGTGGTGTGGTATATAATAATGGCATGGTGTGCTCTCTGTTGATACTTTCTGCTTTGCTTGTCTGACCACACCAATGATAAAGGTGTGAAGGTTGAATAGCGCTCGACTTAGGGGTATGAAATGCTATCTGTTCTTAATTATTTCTCTTGCAATAGACTTCTGCATTTAATATGTATTTAATATCTACATTTAACCAATTGAAACCAATAAATTTCAACATATTTAACAGGATTCCTAATTTTTGTGTCTGATTTTATTACACTATTGGTTCTTTGGTATCAATAATATTGTGGGGATGATGTTACCCCAACCTTTTCCTAATATCTTATTACTTTAAAGCTTTTAAAAATAATTCTTGTAATTTTTCACCTTCAGCAAACTCAGAGGACTTAAGTGCTTAATGGACTAGAAACTTTTATTAAAAAAAATAGTTATAAGCTGTTTATTTATATGTAATGTGACTGAAATTAGGTTTTGTTCCAGTGTGTGTTCTCTTTAATGGGCTAGATATTTGCTGGGCTGCAGAAATAGTATGCCCCTTGATCATAAATAAGAGACTTTCTGGAAAAGTACCAATTCACTGTTTTGGTCCTTGCCTGATTTAGTGTGATCTTAAAAGTAAAATGAAATATTTGAATTATTAGCCAAAGAAGTTTTTCTAACATTCTGATTTTAAGTATTGAGAAGTTAGTTTATTAAAAAGTTTTTAAGTGCCAAGTGTAACCAGATGTGTTTGTACTCATGAATACACATGTACTTCAGATAAATGCAACATTTATCTGAGAATATGTTAATCCTCAAATTCTGTATTCCAGAACTTAGATCTTTAATAGGAAAGCTAGGGAAATCTAGCTATGGCAGGAAGGAAATATTTTTAAAATTTCTTCTTCTCCCTGTACCACCTCCCCCACCACCACCCCACCCTGCCCCTATTCCTTGAAAGACATTCATACTCAGGTTATGAGGAATATTTATGAGTAATTAAAATTAGCATTCCTATGACAAAGATATTTTATAAGCTTACCCTTCATTGTTATGGCAAATAACCAGTATTCAGTTTCCTCTTATCTGTAGTCCCCTGTTATCTCCTACTCTGCATTTAAACCCAGCTTTTAAAATGAGCAAACATTAGGACAACCCAAGAAAACAGATGGAAAAGAGCTTCTGGAAGGTTTCCTGGCCCGTACCAATTAAGTAGCCTTGTTTTCTGGACTGTTGGTTGGCCCAGAGTCTTGAACGACAGCCCTTGGGCACGGCATTGCCAGACTAAATGTTCATCTGTTCTGGGATGAAAATGGAGGTTTGGGTAGTGCATGTGCTTCTGTTTTATTTTATTTTATTTTATTATTTATTTTTTTATTTGAGGTACCGGGCTGGGGATTGAACCTGGGACCTCATATGTGGGAAACCGGCACTCAACCACTGAGCCACATTGGCTCCCCTGTTTACTTTTATTAAGAGGAAGTAGTGCAGTGGAGGTCATTCAGAGTTTACTAATACAGATTTTTAAACTTTATATTAATGTTCATGTGTTTTGTGTTCTTATAACTTCTTGACATCAACACTGAAAATGTTTCTCTTCACTGCAAATAAGAACTGTTCTTCTAGGTTGACCAACCATCCTAGCTTGCCCAAGACTGAGGAGGTTCCCAGGACATGGGACTTACCTTTTTATAACTGAGATAGTCCCAGCAAACCAGCATGAGTTGGTCATCTTACAGTCTTCCCAGCTCCAATTGGTAGTGAAATAATTGTAATCAGTTGTTATTTGCTTCTCAACTGATAAGACTTCTCTCTTTATAAAATATGCTATCCAAACCAATCTGTGTTATTTGTAGACACGTAGGACCCTGGCAGCAGGAACTAGTGGAGGGAGGAGAGGCTAAGGGAAGGGGTCGTGCAGCCCCTGCTCTGTGATTCAGCCACCTTGAGTTGCCTTCAGGATGGAGCCACACTGGCGGGTTCCCCTGATGCTGCTGCTGCTGCTACTGTAGGTTTTAGTTTTCTTTTTCCTTAAAGCATTGGGAAAAATTTCAAGTTGCTTGATTATAGGCATAAAAGAAGGAAGCCCAGGCCTCCTTAAGAGTTCTGCCCTTCCAGTGAACCCAGAGTTTAATACTCAAGGAATTAGGAGGGGAAATATTCCTCCTTTTTCCCCTTGCCCCTATTCCTTTTTACTGGTCCCTGTGCAAATTGCTCCTAGTGGGAAAGCAATGATGCCAACTGCTTTATGGATTCAGGGGGAGATTACAGTTATTTCTCAAGAAAAATCTGATAAGAGTGTTTCAGACTATTTGTAAGTAAAATAAAAAATAGCTTTAAAAAAAAACTTTGTCTAAAAAAATATGTATTACACAAATACAAGAAAAGAAAAATAAAATCTCTCCCTACTTATGCCCATTCCCCCAAACAGTGATTGGATGCAATGCATCTTGGAAGAGCATTTTAAAATTTTTACTGTGAAATCTCTCTTCTTTAACCATGCTGCCAAAAATTCATTGTAAGTACTCAGTGCTCTTTTACTTTAAAACACTTGACATACTTCTAAAATTTCGTTTTTCTTGATATCAGACAGCTTAATATGCATTGCTTAAATACTTAGGAGTTTCTTCAACAGTTAGCAAAGTTAAGAATATTATTTTTAAAAGTTTATGATATTTAACATTCATTTTAGTGCTGATTTTTTAAATGTACCTTAGCTACCCAGAAAATAAATGGCTTAGATTAGTCGTTTTTGCTCCTATCCCTGTTATTTATCCAAACCACTTCCCTCTTCTTCATTCATTTCAAATGTCTTACCTTTCCCTGGTTCTCTGACCCCCTGCGCACACACATACACACACCCATTCCTCTGACCCCCTTGGTTTAATGATCTCTTTAGATGAGCTTTTCTGGATTGACTTTAATTACTTTATCCTCTAAAGGTTTTGGGATTCCCTTCCATCGTCAGGCACTATATCTGCAGCCGTGAGATTGTTTAGTTTGCCACAGAGCTGCCAAGGCAGTATACCGGAAATGGGTTGGCCTTTATAAAGGGAATTTATTTGGGGTAAAAGCTTACATTTCTGATACTGGGAAAATATCCAAATCAAAGCATCCTCAGAGATGCTTTCTCACCAGAGGTCAGCTGCTGGTCAGATCCTGGGCTCCTCCCACATGGCAAGACAAAATGGCGGCTCTCCATCTGGGTCCCTGCCTTCTTTTCCAGGCTGCTTTCTCTCAGAGTTCAGCTGTGTGCCTTCAGGCTCATGGCAGAGTTCATCTCTTCAGCTATGAGCTTCTCCATCGGACTAGCCCCTCGGGGGCTCTTTCCATGCCTCTGTGCTCAGCTGATTTAGAGCATACACAGCTTCTGGCTTTCAGGACCTCTCTCAGCCTCTTGGGGCTTGTCTTTTTGTCACTGCAGGTGATCCTGGAGTCCCCTCTCTAACATGACAGGGTCAAAATGGCAGGTCTCTGTCTCTGTTTCTGTTCTCAGTTTATATAAGACCCAAGAAGAGGGCAGAGACCTAACTTGGGTCACGCCTCACTGACGTAGTCCAGTCAAAGGTCCTAAAGTGATCTAATCAAATGTGTTCTAGGGAACATATTAAGCTTAAGCAATTGAGCGCCTGCTTCCCACATGGGAGGTCCCACGTTTGGTCCCCAGTGCCTCCTAAAAACAAAACAAAAACAAACAACAAGCAAAACAAACAAAAAAACCAACTCAGAGGAGCCGATGTTGCTCAGTGTTGAGTGCCGGCTTCCCACATACAAGGTCCGGGCTTCAATCCCTGGCCCTGCCTGGTACAGCAAAAAAAAAAAAAAAAGTGATCTAATCAAAGGTCCCTTAATTGAATCTAATGCGATTGACAGGTCTCACACCCACAGGAATGGAATAGTTTTAAGAGCATGATCTTTTCTGAGATTCATAAAAAACTTCCAACTATCACAGAGATACTCTCTGCTTCCCCTTTCATAGTTCTGGCAGAAAGACCATATAACCAGGATGCTTGGGCTACTGTCTCACTCACCCCTATTGAGCTACTCTGTCCTTTTCCTTTCTACTATTCCTATTTATAGAAGAATGCTCTGGGGTACAGGAGGGGAACTCAAACTGACCAGTACCTACTGGGTGCCAGACTCAGTTTTGTTTAGCTTTCTGAACTTAATATATCCTGATTTAGTGAGTTTACATCCCTGAGTATTCAAGAATGCTCATTGGGCATTCATTTCATTCATGCCCATTCATTCAAGTATGTTGTTCAACCCTCCAGCATACTTGTTCCACTGTCTGGTGACCCTTGGTTTTGTTCTTAGCTTCCTTCTCAATAGGTGTTTTTACATGTGTGCAGTCTTTACAGGTTGGACTCATTAGCTCAGGCATTCCTCTTAGTAATTGCATGAACACCATGTGCTTCCATGTTCACCTCCATCAGGAGTTTACAATTAAAGTAGATAATAGAGCTTAGTTCATACTTAAGCAGTGTAGATGGAACCTGTTCCTAAAACGTTTTATCTGTGATTTTATAGGCACATATGGAAATGTGATGTGTATGAATTCATCCTTTTTAGTAACAAAAATCCTCATATTCATATATTCTCTTATTTTCATTAATAGAATAGTCCTTTATTCTTCATTTCACATGTCATATATCTGTCCTTGGAAAAAAGTAGATTAGCCTACCAGTCATTAAAGTAATACCTAGAGAATCACAGCAAAAGCTCTGAAATATCACTTTCAGGTGCCAGTTAGTAAAGGCTTCCATGTAAACTAGATCAATTCTCATGAGTGGAATTCCATGTCTTTCATTGCCATGAAATATTTGGAGAACAATTATCAGAGTAATGAACCTTTAAAGAACTAAAGAGAATTCTCCATTGCTTCATTGTCACTAAGGCAAAGGAGAAGAGGGCAGGTTTCATCAATGAGGAAAGTAGGGGAAGGAAATGGTAGATGATTACATGCTAATGCTAGAAATTTTATTCTTTTTCCTTCTTACTTGTTAACAACTTTTGAAGCATTCTGCTTTCTAGATTAACCTGTGTAATCGGTTTGGTCTGAAAGGAGGAAAAGATGACAAAAGGAGGCAGCTTTGAATGTTTATCCCTTTTTCTGTCTGCCTGATGACTTTTGTCACTTGTTTCCCAAGTACATGTACTTTTCAAAACCACCTTTATGTCCTTTATGTGTCCAATCAAATTTTGTTTTGTAAATATGCCTTTTGAGCCTATAACATTTTCCAATTGAAAATCCGCTTTGGGGACATCAGAAGGCTGGGTCTCCAGAGCTCTTGGGTGGAGCATGCTAAATAATACATTGTTACTGTACATGTGCAACATTATCTGTGTACAGCTCACGGAATAATTTATCGATAGGTTCAGTCCAATCCAGTTTTCTCTTGGAAGCAATTAAGTCAAGTCCTAGACCAAAAAGTGAAAAGAAAACCAATTGCACAATAACACCACAAGTTTGTTTCACAGTTATACAGGTTATTTTAATAAGCAAAGTCTGATAAGCTGTTGGTTTTCTATTTCTAAGGAATTTTTTGTGTTTCCTAAGTTGAGGATTTGTTTCAATGTTTTATGTAAATCTTTTTTTCCCCTTCTTCCAAGGTTGCTGGTGTCGTCGGCCGTGCGGATCTCCTGTGTGCCCTCTGCTTTGTGTTATCTTTCCTTGGCTACTGCAAAGCATTTAGAGAGAGTAAGCACTACATTTGGCTTCTTCATTTTGTGTCTTCTTCATGTTTTTGTCCTGTTGAGCAATGTTTTAACAGATTTGAAATTATAAGTATGGAACATTCACTTTGAGGGAATGTGGGTTAGAAAGTATAAACTCTCTTTAGATACATCTGTTTACTCCATTGCTTTTTCTAATAATACAGAGTTCAAACATAAATGTTCATATGGGAATATCCTGTTGAGTGGTTAATGCTTCTTTTCTTGGTACTCAGGCAGTTGTGATTGATTTTTGCTATTTTACTTCTAGCAAAATTGTAGGGGGGGTGGGAAACTTTGGTTATTTTTTGTTAAAGTGTCTTGGGGGAAAAAGTAGAAAAATGCCAAAATGTATAGCTTTGAACCTGCATCTGGACTATTAGGTTCTTGTTTTTTCATTGTAGTATTATTAATACTTACAAAGTAACTCATTGTTGAAACTGATAAGCTTAAGTGACCATTTGCAGAGAGTGAGCATATTATCTGGCTGTTAGTATCGTTATATTTATTGAAATTCAGCAGGATCCCTGGATAAGTCTACTCACTTTATGGATTCTGGTAGCCCCCAAGTCAATTCATATCTCCAAAATTGTTCTGTAGTAGGAATTGGATATGATACATGTAGGTTATCTTAACAGTTATAAATAATGTCACGTAGGAGTAAGCATGTCCAGCTCTTCCCAGGTAGGGATCTCCCCACCTACCATGAAGGTAAAGCTCTCGGGAAACCTGCAGTCCCCAGGACCCATGGAGGGTTGCACCTGCTCAGCCTCATAATGGACCCAGCATCCTAAAGTGGCTTTTTCATAAGATTGTGAATCGGTAATGGGGGCAAGAGGGCGGCATCCGTTTACTACCTCACTCTTAGGTTCGCTACAAATAACGGTAGTTCTTGTTCTTAAGGTTGGCAATTAAATCTGAATATGCAGTCTCATAGGAGAAAAATGTATCAATAGTCATATTTTTCCCGAAGAAAATTAAAAATTAAATCTGTCAGCTTTTCTCAAAGACAACTGTTTCATGAACTATTATTTTATTAATTTTTAAATATCCTGCCTTAAAGCAATTACTCCTTATTCTGAATAGATTTCAAAGCCATCAGAAGTGCTTTTTGAACAAAGTGCTAAATGTTGATAGATTTAACATGTAGGCTACATCATTTAGGAGATATAACAGAACCTCTTACTACTTCTAAAGTTTGCTCTTATGAAATAATGGAAAAACTATCATGAGACTAAAAATTCTGTCAGGTGAACTGCTACATTTGTTAGCCTCCTTTCGTGGAGTAGTCTCACAGATTGATGAAAAACTAAATGTATTTTACATTATTTTCCTGGGTCCTTTTATTAGCTTTTCCTCTGTTCTACTTCAAAAATGCATATATTCTGGTAGATGTATCTGTTTTTAATTCATTTGTAAATTACAAAATTATTTCCAAAAGTCATATATACAAAAGATAATTTTAAAAATGAAGATGTTGGAAACTAATACCAAAAGTAAGTGTGGTTAAATATGTGATGGTTTTCAGTTGATTAGTAGTTTGAGTCATGAGAAATTGGCAAAGTGTATTTTAGTGATAATGTAAATGTATTTACTGTAGGGTAGCAATGTGTATTTTCTCTTTGGGTCTAGTAACTTTCTTTGTTTTTGGGAATTGGAAAGAAACTGTCAGGCTTTTAATAATGTTAAGTATGTAAATGTTTTTGAGAATGTAAACCTGGAAATATTTAATGTTTGTGATCCAGTAGTAGTGGTAGATTTGGCTTCTGTGGAAACCCCTTTTGACAATATGAATATATTTTTTCATTCAGTTGAAGTTATTGGGATCTGTTAGAAGAAAAATGGACCGAGTAAGGAACCTTGGAAGAATCCTCTCTGTTAACCTCTGTCAACAAGCTGGCCGTCTTCCCAGTATCTATACTCCTATTAACTTGAACTTAAGGGGAAAAAAAAGAGTAGATTAAAATTGAGCTTATAGGGTCAGCTCCAGACTGGTATCTGGTCCATTGCAGTCACTGACAGCTTATTTAATCTTTGGAAAATACCAGGCAATAGGCAGTTGCTCCTCTGCCCCTGTCTGGGCCTTCGTCACCTGGAAAGTTATTATTGGCCATGGGCTTTTTGTCCTTTTCTGTCCTTTAACTTTATTCACCTGCCTTGCAGGCTTTGAGGTATAGATCATAATAGTTTTCCTCAGTAGTTTGGAATGGATGGTTTAAAACACCTGTCCCTCAAAGCTGAGGTCTCCATCACTTTGAGTTGGTTTTCACTGCTATTTTCAGATAGCATTCATTGTTTTTGTATCACAGACTGTCAATAGAACGATTGAATTCTGCCTCCCAATTTCGTTGTAGGTCTGTAGGCTCAGACACCCTGGATTCTTGAGAGAGGTACTTAGACTGACTGCTGGTAGCTTACTTGGGGCAGGTCCCCTGGGATCCACACGCTAAAAGGGTCTCTGACCCCTCCCCAGCAAGGTTCTGTGCCCAGGCTCCAGCCACTGTAACTCCATGACCGAGCAGAGCAGGATGGTCCACATGGACCGGCTCAACTCAGCCTGGGGTGGCACCAGCACCTCTGCCAGCGCTGCCTCCTCATTCTCGTCACAATTCCCAAGTCACTCTTTTGCTAATTAACCCCAAAGCCAGTGCTGCTAAAATCTAGCTAGAACCTTTCCTCATCTCTGTTGACAGAGGCACTATGTTTTCAGCAATTTTTCTGCTTCTGATTTTCAATATTCCTTTTTAAACATTCTAAAATTAGATTCTACTTCTTTGTTTATAGTTGACTCTTTGGAATGGCCCTTAAACATGTTACTGTTCAACTTCATGCATATGGTGGCTAAGAGTCTTTTTAAAGAGGAACATGCTTTTTACTAATTAATAATACTTTCATAGAGAATGAGCAGTAAGAGCCTTATATGAAAAATAATTCTAGTTAAGGCACTATTTAAAGACATTGCTTATGATTCTGTTTTAAAATAGTGTAGCAGCGTCTCAATTTTTCTTTCCTTTTCCTTTTGCCAGTCATTTCATCACCAGTAATTAAACAGTAAGAACATCCTTTGTACCAGACCTTGTGTCCAGTGCTGAGGATACAAAAACTACACAAAGTCCATGCATTTGAAGGGCTTCAGTCTATTGTATTTTGATTAAAATAAAACCTCCATTTTTCAGAATGCTCAAGGAAAGGCATGTTTGGAACTGAAACGTCATTTTCATGTACTGTACATGAACTACTAATTTCTTTTATCTTCTCTTTATTAAATTCTTTAAATTCAACAGAGTAGAATCCTTGGTATTAATGGACAGATGCCTATATTTTCATCTGGAATTTGGATACATTAAAAAATAATCGGGGAGTGGATGTATCTCAAGTGGTTGAGTGCCTGCTTCCCATGTACAAGGTCTTGGGTTCGATCCCCAGTACCTCCTAAAAACAAACAAGAAAACCAACTCTCATTGGGGAGTGGATGTAGCTCAGTGGTTGAGTGCCTGCTTCCCATGTATGAGGTCCTCGGTAGAATCTCCAGTAAAAAGCATATCTTTAATTGTCATTCCAATGGTGATTTCTTTCTCTGGTTGCCCATGTTGTTCCATCTATTGGTAAGTGTTCAACAGAGAAGCCAACTCTTTTGTGGTAGAAGTAAGTACACTATTTATTGAATACAAACAATAATACTACTAAAGGTTTATTGAGATTCCATGATAAGTGATTTGGTCTTCTTACTTTTAGGTTTGAAACTAAATTCAAAGAAAGGGGTCTAGTATTAGTCATCCATAAACTTGAAATTCAAGAAAGATTTTTACGGAGGACTAGATTTAATATTATTTTATAAGGGTATAAAAATTGATTACTCTAATATTACTGATTTATCAGAGGATGCATTTCTCTTTGATAACCTTATTAGGTTTATAAGTAAGATGTCTAAATTATAAAGCTCTGGACATTTTTAAACTACCTGAGGTTGTTAACAGTCAATTCTGTACTAACCTCAGGAATCCTGGCATTTTCAGAAAATGAAGAAAATCTACTCAATAACTTTTCTGGGGCTTTGTCCTTTTTTTTTGTTTGTTTTTATTTTTTTACCCTGTTAGCATTTAAATAGAATGTCTCCAAGCAAGATTTTTTGTAACAGAATCTTTTTTTTAAAAAGGAAGTTTCCTTATAAAAGAAGCGTATTTTTCTTAAAAAACAATGAAAGATGAAGTCAGGGGTATAGTGGTTATTATTTCTGAATCCCCAAAACCAAAAGCATTATTGCTACCATAAGACATCATGTCAAATATATATATCTTTTTTAATTTTATTATTTATTTTTTTGAGGTACCAGGGGCTGGGGACGTCGTTTGTTTTCTTGTTGTTTTTGTTTTTTCAGGAGGCACTGGGAACTGAACCCAGGACTTCCCATATGGGGAGTGGAAACTCAACTGCTTGAGCCATATCTGCTCCCTGTATATATCTTTTTTATTTTTTATGTATTTATTTATCCACCCTTATTGCTTGTGCTCACTGTGCCCATTTGCTGTGTGTTTTTCTGTGTCTGCTTGTCTCCCTTTGTTGGATCATCTTGCTGCGTCAGCTCACCGCGCTGCACAGGCCAACTTGTCTTCACCAGGAGGCCTCAGGAATCAAACCCGGGGCCTCCCATATGGTAAACGGAAGCCCAACCAATTGAGCCACAGCCACTTCCTGTGTATATATCTTTTAAAGATTGGTGTTTCAGATTGGAAACAGGATAAACTGTCTTCATAATAAGCTTGCTAGAAAAGCCTAGTTTGTTTTTTAGACTAATACCTCAAACTATCTGTTTATTGAGATTTAGGACTAGTACGAGAAATGTAATTAGTTCTGTTTATGGTGAGGAATTGAGAATCTTCTCCAGAAAGGAAGGGATTTGCTACATACTTAGAAGAGTTATTTTAGGCTCTAAACAGTTCTTCATAAATAAAAGACAAGATCTCAATTCATCCAGTTAACCATGATGGCAGCATAAGATGCTTCAGGGTGCTGTTCCCTGAAAAAAAAATTGGTTTTTGCTAATTTTTGCACAATTAGCAAAAACTGGCAGAACCAGCTTCTACAAAACTCCAGAAAACAGTTAAAGAGCTGCAGTAACTGGGCAATTGCTGAATCAAGAAAACACAGCTTTAAAAGCAGTAGAAGGAGCTTGTGGTGCCTTTGCTAGCCTCTTGACCACCCCTTTTATGGCACAATGTAGCACCAGCCTGTGCTCCATTTGTGGGTCCCTCGCCCTGTTCTGGAGGGAGCAGAGTGACCCCTGTGTACATACTGGGTGCCTGTATGTCAGTGCCAAACTATCAGGTAGTAGTCTGCAGGACTTAACCAGGAAATGTGTCTCTGGCTTGCCCTCCTAGAAGTTGCCCTGCAGGCAGAAGCAGCTTGCACACAGCTAAAGCAGTGTAAGAAACAGTTAAGTCAAAGCAGCCTGGGGAAAGGATTACTATCTTTAAGATACTGTATAAAATACAGCACACAAGAGCCACAATAAGATTAAGTGCCAATTTCTCATCAGAAGCCATGGAGCCAGAGGGCCAAAATATTTAAATTGCTGTAAGAAAACAATTGCCAATCAAGAATTTTATATCTGGTAAGACTGTCTTTCAAAAATGAAGGAGAAATTAAGACATTCCCAGATAAACAAAAGCTGAAGGAGTTTGTTACCACTAGATCTGACCTATAAGCAATTCAAAAGGCACTTCTTCAGCTTGAAAGGAAAGGACACTAGAAATTGATCCAAGTGGCATAAAGAATTAAAGATCTCTGATAAAGGTAACCATATGTTAATTATAAATGCTAATACTATTGTATTTCTGGTATATAACTCCACTTTTACCTTTTACAGATTCTAAAATGCAGATGCATAAAATGTAATGACAAATCTGTGGTTTGGGACATACAGTGCACCATATAAAGATATAATTTGTAACAAATACAGTCAAAAGGTAGGGGATGGAGAGGTATAGGGACAGCGTTTATGTATGCTATTGAAGTTAAGTTGATGTCAAATCAAATGTGATTGTTATACATTAAGGGTGTTAAATCTAAGCTCCATGAAAACCACAAAGAAAATACATGAAAAATACAGAAGGAAATGAGAAGGGACTCAAAATGGTACAATACCAAAAAAATAAATATGAAGGTAGACATTAATGGAAGAATTGAGGGATGAAAAAGGTATAAGCCTTACAATGACCAAATAGCAAAATGGTAAAAGAAAGTCCTCCATTATCAGCTGTTACATTAAATGTAAATGGATTAAGCTGTTCAGTCAAAAGGTAGGTATAAGCAGAATAAATGAAAAAAATATGACCCAACTATATGCTATTTACAAGATAGTGTAAAGATACAATTAGTTTGAAAGTTTGAAAGGATGGGGAAAAATATACCATGAAAATAGTAATCAAAAGAGAGCTGAAGTGGCTATATGAATATTAGATAAAATAAACTTTAAGTCAAAAGCTTTTATGAAGGCTTTTATTATACACTTATTGTTTATATATGTTCATGTATGAATGATATACTTCGAAAAAATTTTATTTTAAAAACTTATGAAGGACAGTGAAGGTCACTATGTACTGATAAAGGGTACACTACATACTGATAAAGGGGACTGATAGAGGGGACAATATATATCTACAGCTATAGATATATATGTACCTAACAGCAGAGCCCAAAAATATATGAAGCAGAAACTGAAAGATATGGAGGGGAAAATAGGCAGTTCTATTTTAATAGTAGGAGACTTTAATATAAATTCTCATTAATGAATAGAACATTTAATCATATGATCAGTGAGACAGTAGAAGACTTAAAGGAGTATAAGCCAACTAGAGCTAACAGAGATACACACACACACACACACACACACACACACGCATGCACACACATATATATATATATAAAACTTCACCCAACAGCAGCAGAATACACATTCTTCTCTACTATACACGGGTCCTTCTCCAGAATAGCTTATGTTAGGTCTCAAACCAAGTCTCAATAAATTTAAAATTATTAAAATCATAGAATATATCTTTTATGACCACAGTTGAATAAAGCTAGAAATCAGTAACAGAAGGAGAACTGGAAAATTAAAAAATAATTGGAAATTAACGTACTCTAAAACAACCACTTGGTTAAAAATAGAAATCACGAGGGAAATTAGAAAATATCGCCAGGCAATTGGAAATAAAAACACAACATATCCTATGGGATGTTACCATTAAAAAAGAATAAAGATCTCAAATCAGAATCGCAACCTTATAATTGGAGAATCTAGAAAAAAACATTAAATTAACCCAAATCAAGCAGAAAGAAGGTGATAACAGATTAGAGCATATATAAATGAAATAGAGAATTAAAAAACAATAGAGGGAATCAATGAAACCAAAAGTTGGTTCTTTGAAAAGATCAATAAAATTGACAAACCTTTAGTTAAACTGGCAAAAAAATGGGAGAGGGCACAAATAACTAAAATCAGAAATGAAAGGGAGGAATACTGTTGATCCCACAGATATATAAATAATTATAAGACAATATTATGAACAACTGTATGCCACAAAATGAAAGAACCTAGATGAAATGGACAAATTGCTAGAAACATACAGACTACCTACACTGACTCAAGAAATAGATCTTAACAAACAATAACAAATAAAGAGTAATCAAATCCTGCTTCCCACCCCCACCCCCTCCAAAAAAAAAAAAAAGCCCAGGACTCAATGGCTTCACTGGTGAACTTTATGAACTTTACCAAATGTTCCAAAAAGATTACACCAATCCTGCTCAAACTCTTCCAAAAAATTGAAGAGGAGGAAACACTTCCTAATTCATTGTAAGAAGCTAGGATTGCACTAATTCCAAAGCCAGATAAAGATACCACAAAAAAAGAAAACTACAGACCAATATCTCTTATCAATATAAATGCAGAAATCCTCAACAAAATATTAGCAAACCAAACCCAACAGCACATTAAAAGAATTATACACCTAAATCAAGTGGGACTTATCCCACGTATGCAAGAGTGATTTAACATAAGAAAATCAATTAATGCAATACCCCACTTTAATAGAACTAAGGACAAAAACCACATGATCATGTCAATTGATGCAGAAAGGGCATTTGACAAAATCCAACACCCCTTTCTGATAAAAACACTGAAAAACTAGGAATAGAAGGAAACCTCAACATTATAAAGGGCACATATGAAAAACCCAATGCTAATATCACACTCAGTGGTGAAAGACTGAAAGCGTTCCCTCTAAGATCAGGAACAAGACAAGGATGTCCCCTGTCACCACTGTTAGTCAACATTGTCCTGGAAGTTCTAGCCAGAACAATTAGGCAATAAAAAGAAATCAAAAGTATCCAAATTAGAAATGAAGAATGAAGACTTTCCCTATTTGTGGATGACATGACCCTGTATATAGAAAACCCTGAAAAACCTGCAACAAAGTTACTAGTGCTAATTTAAAAATTCAGCAAAGTGGTGGGGTACAAGATCAACATAGAAAAGTCAGTAGTGGGGGCGGATGTGGCTCAAATGGTTGGGCGTCCGTCTGCCATATGGAGGGACCTGGGTTCTATCCCCGGGACCTCCTGGTAAAATAATATATA
>JAQZBX010010490.1:0-44249 GCA_029593785.1 Cabassous unicinctus | reverse complement strand
ATATACTTAACTATTCTAAGCTTCATTTTACTCATTAAGAAATTAGAAGAGTAATAGTACCTACCTCATAGGTTGTTTGGGATAACTGAGAAAGGTAATGCATGCAAATAGCTCAGGAACATTGCTAATAGGTGCTAAGTAATATATATTTTTTACTATTAAATAGGTTATTACATTGCTATTGCTCAGGTCTTCCATTCCGAGTTACCTATAACCACTGCCTATATTAGCGTGCCAAGTTATCTTTTGCAGTGCACTTTCACACACATTACACCCCACCACGAACCACCAACAGATTATCACTGTTCACATCCTAGTATATTTCCTTCCATTTATACTTCTACATGTTGATGTGTGTATTTTTCAAGAATTGGAATCACAATGAATTAGAAGTTATGCATTGTGCTTTACCATAACATTGTATTTTAAATATTTCTCATACTGTTAAATGTACTTAAAAAAAATTTTTTTTTATTTTTTAAAAGATACTTAGGTTATATAAATGTTACACAAAAAATATAGGGATTCCCATATGCCCCACTCCCCATACCTCCCACACCCTCCCACATAAACATCCTTCATTAATGTGGCACATTCATTGCAATTGAGAAACGCCTCCTGGGGCTTTGCCATTAAGCATGGACCATAGCTCACTTTGTAGTCTACACTCTCTCCTACAAAGTTCTGCATGTTATGTGATGATATAAAATGGCCTATATCTGTCATTGCAGTGTCATTCAGGATGATTCCCAAGTCCTGAAAAACCCCCATATTACAACTGTTTTTCCCTCTCCCTGCCCCCAGAGCCTCCAGTGACCACTGGCTCCACATCAATGCTGTAATTTCTTTCATTGCTAGAATCACAATATGTGTATAGTAGAATACCAGTAAGTCCACTCTAGTCCATAGTTCTTTCCCCAACCCTGAGGATTCTGGGATAGTGATGTCTACTCTACCTCTAATTGAGAGAGGGCTTATATCCCATGGAGAAGATGGATAGGACTATCTTGCTTGAGTTGCGGACTCTCCCTCTTCCTTGGGATGGTCATTGTCCATCATCATCTCCTTGTTAGTTGTCCTGGGTGAGTCCAATAAGCTGCACAGTAGGTGTTGCAACTCTGCTGAGGTTCCGAGCCCAGCTGGCACATGGACAGCCCAAAGACTCATGTCTCTTGGATGTACAACTACAAACTCCAGCTAAGTATAGGTTTGAATAGAGGAGACAGATGAGTCATGTGTAAGGAAGACAGAATTGAGTCCAACTCTGTCACTCTCAGGAGCACAAACACCAAAGTAGGGCCCACTGGCAAGGCACCAAACTCCAGCGCTATCAGCCCTGACCATAGGACCTGGGTGTCTCCAGAGCCCTCAGGAGCCCCACTATTTGGGATAGTATCCACTTTGGCAGTCTATGAGATCCTGCTGAGATATACATAAGCGTTACCTCTGGGATGAACTCCTGACTCACTTTGAAATCTCTTAGCCATATAAATTCATTTGTCTTTACCTTTTCTCCCTTTTATTCAAGGTCTTTTTCCAGTTGCATTGCTAGTTGGTGCTTGGTAGTAATCCCTTGGTACCAGGGAGGCTCATCCCCGGGAGTCATGTCCCATGCTTGGGGGAAGGTAATGCATTTATATGCTGAGTTTGGCATAGAGAGAGGCCACATTTGAGCAACAAGGAGGCTCTCAGGAGGCAACTCTTAGGCACCCCACAACAATAGGCTAAGATTCAATTTCAAGATCAAAGGCTCACAAGCATAGTCGTCAATATCAAGGGTCCATCAATGGATCTCCTCCTTCGCCAGTCATTGCCCTTGCATTTGGGGGACTGTTGCTGATCCATTAAAGAATGTGGCAGAGCTCTCCAGGATGGGAATTCAGTATTCTCTCAGTTAGTGTGTAAGTCTCCACCCACTGTGGCAATGCCCTGTGAACATCTGAACATTTTTATAAACTTTATATGTATGCCCAGGTGAACTTCCTCCCATGTATCCCCCATCATTGACACCTCACACGAATGATCTTCCCCTGCTCCAGTTGTAACCCTTTTGTGATCCAAAGCTTCTTCAAAAATGAAGCCATTAAAATAGCCAAATACAATTAATAGGAAAATGAAACAATAATGATAAGTTTAAATATAAGAACTACAATACATAAAAATTTAAAAAAACTAAGAATAAAATAGAATTAAAAGATTGGGATATTAAAAAATAATGAAAAATATTTAAAAAATTTTTTGACATATTAAATGTACTTTTAAAACAGTTTTTAATACCTGCATTTTCCTTCCTATGGAAGTACTGTACTTTATCCTCTGTTGTTGAACACAGATTAAATATATATATTTTGCTATCATAAATAATGCAGTAATGAACAAACTTAATAACTGATCACATTTTCTGCCTATTTTCTTAGGAAACACCTAGAAGAAAATATGGACATTCTCAAGGCTCTTGATATATTGCTAAAGTACTTTCTAGAAAGTTCATTCAATTGTTATAATTTTAAAATTTCAAACTCTATCTGGTAATTCCTCTCAAGAAGAAATACTGTCCACTCAGTTTGGCCAGAGAGAAGAAATTTATGTCGTGGGCATTGTAGCAGCTTGGAGCACCAGTGTGTTTATTTTTCCCTCCAATAAGAGAGCATGGCTTCTGAGCTTGTTATGATGGTATACAGGTAGCTTCTAATGGGGAATCAAGCAGCAGGGAGAAAGGAGGAGGCTATGGAGATGGTAAAAGACAAAGAAATTAAAGTGTTTCCAGATTCTGACAAGACCAAAAGTTTAAAATAAGTGTAATAAACATATGCAAGGAAATAAGATGGATATAAGCAATGTGAAGCAGCAACAGTAAGTCACAAAATAAACCTAGTGGGCATACTAACTACCGAGAACATAATTGAAATTAAGAGTATAGTGGATGGGATAAATAGATGAATAGCTTTGAAAAGTAAATTAATAATATGGAAAATAGATTTATGAACTGTTCCAGATTAGATCAGGAAAGGGTAAAGAGATAGGAAATATAAAATAACAGCTAAGAAATATAGATGATAGAGCAGAACAAGAACCAGACTGATGTCAGACTTAAGTACAACTGAAGACAATGGAATAATGTTTTGAAAGAACCAAAAAATAAAAAATAAAACTTCAAGAAGACAATAGAGCTGACCATAACAGAATAAGAAAAAGAAGAATCTTTTAGCATGTAGTATTTCCATGTGAGAAAAATAAACTAGACTATTTTCTAATACCATATGTAAAGATGAACTCTGGAGTGGATTAAAGAATTCATGTGAAAGATGAAACGAGAAGAAAATTATAGAACATCTTCATGACCTAGGGGTGAGGAATGGTGTCTTAAAACTCTAAAGCACAGATAAAAAGGTGAAAATTTATTAATTTTATTTTATCAAAATTAAGAATTTATGCTTAATAAAGGACACCATGGGGAAAAAAATCAAAGTGATCAGAGTTTGATGCTCAAAGCCATTTATTGTAAAAATGAAATTTCTAGCCATGGGCTATCACTTTATGCTCAGAAATTAGAAAGTTGAACAATGTCCAGTGTTGGTGGGGATGTGGAGATAGATGCAGGTCATGAAAACCCTCACATGTTATCAATGGAAGTGATGACTGGGACAGCCATTCTGGAGGTCAGTTGAGCAAGCCCACTCCTGGGTATACATCAGATATATTCTTACATGCGTCTGTAAAGAACACGGACCAGAATGTTGTTTGAGTCGTGTGGATGTAGGGGGGTCTCCATGCATATATGGGTCAGGGCAGCCTGTCTCCAAATGCTCTTGACATTGTTCCCATCTGCACTGCTGAACTCTCCGCATGATGGTGGCAGTGCTGCCCACAGAGGAACACAGAGAAATGTGGGCACTGGCTCCCCACTATGCACCAGCTGTGGCATGGTCTAGGCCACTTCTGCTTCTGGAGGCAGTACCACCCCGTACCTCCCCACAGGCCTCGTCTATGGAGGCAGAGGAGGGCTAGCCTTACACAGCATCAGGAAATGGCTTCCTCTACCCTTTCTGAAAGATGCCAGATGCTTCCTATTATGTAGGTTACAAAGGTACAAACAAGCTGCTATGTTAGGAAATATTTAAAATGTGAGCATGCTGATCCATATTCCAAATAAAAACGTCTGTCCTCAGAATAATGAAGGGAGCTGAGAAACAGCCATTCAGATGAAAGTAAAATACTGAAACAATGGCAATTGTCAACTTAAGAAAAGAGACCACCTCTAGGAGGGTGAAATTCCATGCCTGCATGCATTACTCCCACAAAGTGAGCAGCGACCTGGAGCATGTGGTCTTAATAAACTTTATTCCTTAGGTTACTATTAAAATAGGGTTATGAGAAGTACCTCTTACAAACACAAGGACTATTGCAAGTAATTATAGGTAAAAACAATAACGTCTGCCTTTGTTATGAGGGTAGTTTACAATTAGCAGTAAATGTCAGTGTGCAAATATGTGCAGTAGGGGGCCAGGCACAAGAGAATTCAAGATACAAATCAGATTTTGCAAGCGGAAAAAGAAAATGGCAGTACCTCATGTTATCAGTACTTATCCTTAATAACACGGGTAAACACCAGAGCCTCATCCTAAGAAAGGAAAGATTAAGCCAGCGAGCCTTATCAATCTGCCATGAGAGACTCGAGGTGTCAGAATTAAGTCCTGCAGGGTAACAGTGTGAGATGAGGATAATGTGAAAAGACAGCCCAAGCATCAATATTCCAAAAAGCAACTGGATAATTGCTTTATATCACATCTCACACACAATGATAAAGAATGGCAGAGTAATTACTCCTAGGCTATACCAAGGACCGCCACATTACAATTATCATTGCCGCCCCAGTTGGCGTGTGCTTGTGTGTCTCTTTCTCAGCTGCTCTATTACGTTCTTGCGGATATGTCACTCGGATTTGTAGATATAGCTTGGAGGGCCTCCGGGGTTCCTTCTGAACTACAGAGATTGAAGTGAACCAATTTAATATTTGCTTCTTACTGGTAAAAGCTCAAACCCATTTGACAAAGACTGAAGGGAAGGGGAAGCTTTAAAATTATAAACCAAGGCCTTTAAATATGCTTTGGATTTTGGCAAAATTCTCCACTTATCCCATCATATTTTACTCCTGAGATTTCAAGTAGTGAAGACAATTAAGACAATGGCTCCAAGTAAAGAATGTTTTCAGCTTTTCCATGGAAATAGAAATAAAACATAAGGGAATTAGGGAGTTGTCACTTTACCTCAGTCTCTTGCTTTCATAATTTTCTAGAATGGAATTACGTTACCTGTAGAACTCATTACTGAGACCTTCTGCAAGAGTTAGGCCGTGGAAAGGAATATATGTGAAGGAAATGGCATCTTCCATTCCTATAAGCTTTAAATTAGCATCTTTAGGCCCGGCTCAGAAGTCAGGAGTAAATATGATTGGATCCTGGGGCACATGACAGTCTAAGTGCTGGAAGTATTTTCCTGCCAATTTTCAGACTGGGGCCAACTTTGTCTCAACCTTTTTCCAACATCAGCAGAAACATGCAACCCCTTGTAACACTCATGTCTTGTTTGAAATAAACAGCAGTTGGCTGAAAATAAAACTTTGGCCCATGTCTGCAAATCTTGGCTCTCTCCTAGTAAGTTATTCATTGAGTGGTTATTGTGTATCAAGCTTCCAAGTACTTTACCTCATTTAATCCTCTCAACCACTCTCTGAGGACTTGTTATTATCCCCATTTTATAGACAGGGACACTAAATCATTAGAAGAGTTAAGTAACCAGGCAAAGTTTCATAGTCACTGACTAGCAACGCCAGCATTGGAAGTCAGACTTGAAACACCTCACACTTGACTGTGAAGCCTACTATGAAAGCTATGACAAAAGAAATGAATTGGCAGTTGACAATAGAAAAAAAAATTGTTCTTTCAACCTGAAAGCACTGTACCAAATTCTCTTTGGTCTAGATTTGCAATTCGTGTTATCCTGCAAAAAAATGAAAAGGAAAGAAAAGAAAAGGAAAAAAAATTAAGTTATATAGTGCCTAGAGACAAATAGAAGCTTAATTTCCTGTCATACAGATAATTAGGCACCAAATAGATCCCTAAGGTAATTAAAAACATAATAAACCTAATGAAACAAGGGCTATATCCTGGTTAAAGGGGAAAAAATAAGTCATAAATCACTAGCAAATCACACATTTCCTCAACAGGTGAACTATACTGGTTTTAGAGAACATACTGGTGTTTCTCAGAATCAAGAGCTGAGCTCCAAGTCACCTGTGCATGAGCCCAGGGTCGTTGCGAGCCATGAATTTGTTCTCCCTCCTCCAGGAACGGAGAGACTGCACGTGCAGCAGGCCCCGAAGGCTGAGGAACTGAAGCTCCGGGTCACGTCTCTGGCATCTCTGAATGAGCAGAGCGAGTGCTGCTGGGGCATCTTGAGTAATTGGAAAGCCGGTTTCCTGTCGGGGAGAGGAGCCTCCTTGCTCTTCCACAGGCCTTGAGGCAAGGGAGAGGCTCCAGGAATAGGAGATTCAGAGAGTAAGGCCATCTCCTTCCCTGGACTTGCTCAAACCTGGCCCATGGCCCGTCAGTGTTTCCCTCCTGCAGTCCAGGGATAACATAGCAGGGTGGTGGGGCTCAAAGCCCCTTAGCTACTGCCTTAGGCCACTCAGACCTTCCATCCTCTACTCTCTCACTGGCCTGAACTGAAAAAATAAGATACTCTCCTGCAAAAGACAAGAGCTACCTTTTTTTTTTAAATTAAAATCTACCTTCATGATTTAAGTTGCTAATTAGAAACTCATTTTGACTACCCTAGAAAACTAAGATTTGAATGAACTAAAGATGATGGATAGAAAATACACATATGATCAAAGAAATGGCCAAACACAAGCACTTAGTGATAACTGAAGATGTGGTGGGAGCATCAGATGCGAAATGAGAAGTCCAGGCTTTGAATTCCAGCCCTGCCATTTGCTGCTGTGCAAACACAGGCCATGCCTACTCTTTCTGGGCCTCTGTTTTCTTCAACTTTCAAATGGAGACATGGATTCTTGCCTCAAAGATTTCTGAAAAGATTAACTAAGTCAACACCTATGGAAATGTCCTGCATGCTGCTGGCATGGAGTGAGTCCTCAATAATCCAAAGTTGTAGATGATTCTGAATCAGTGGCCAAAGTAGCAATATTAATAACACTAAGGAGAACGGGTTGCACATCAAAGAAACCTATTTAATCTCTTTACCAAGAATTACAATGTAAACTTTATGGTATGCTCATTATTTTACATATTGAAGGCTCTTTCTGGATTTCCTACTGTCTATTCATGAGCTAAAAGCATAATATTTAAATAATTAAAGCTTTACAGTATGTGTTTAGATCTGTTGATGTTAGTCTTCTATGGTATAATTATCCTGGCTAAATTTGCTGACTTATTTTCCATATGCACTCTAGAAACAGCATTTTCAGGTCAAAGAGTCATGTTGGTATTTTATTGGAATCACCGAACTTATTTATTATTTAAAGAAAATTGACAATTTTTATGAAGTTGAGCCTTGCCATTCAAGAACACTGCATTTTTTCATGCATTCATCTTTGATTGCGCCCATCAGGATATTTTTTAAATTTTTTAAAAATTATTTAAGGTCTTCTTCATGTATATCTTGCAAATTTTTAAAAACACTATTCTTTGGTATTTTATCTTTTTTAAATGGCGCTTCTGTTCCCTTTAACATTCTATTGGTTTATTGCAACTGTACAGGACGCTTTCTGCTATTTCCACATTAATAGTGTACACAAGTGTATGGCCAAATGTTCTTATTATATGTACTTTTTTCAGTTGATTCTTTTGGATTCTCAAGGTATACAGTGATATTGAGAATACCTCCAGAATAATGGTAAATTATGGTAGACATAATCAACATTTTAATTTTATTTCTCACTTTCACAAAGTTTCCAGTGTTTCCCTGTTACACAGATGTTGACTTTTGTGGTGACATCATAGTATTTTATCATGTTAAGGAAGAATTCATCTATTGCTTTATACACTTTGTCTTTCAAACCATGTAAATATATTACCTATTCAAAATCAATAGACACAATTTTAAAAGAAAAATCAATTAATGCCTTATCTCTGTGGCAAATGCCTGACTTTCTATTTCAAGGGGCTATAGGAAAGCACACTTACACTAGTAATTCTCAAAGCTGTGGAACCTGGACAGCAGAATTAGCATCACCTGAGAATTTGATAGACATGCAAATTCCAAGTACTCACCCCAGACCTACAGTTACCAGTATGTCTGGGAGTGGTGAGTTAACAAGCCCTTCTGGAGACATTAATGTTGGAGAACCACTGGCTTAGACTGATTAGCAGGTCAAGCAGATGATAATCCAAGGCTTTTTACGGTAGTAGAAGGGCCACAGCCAACATTTAACTCAGCAATGCCATGGGGCCACAGCTGAAGGTTGACTAGGAGGGTACTAAATGTTTTCACCTGCACCAGACTTTGCCCTTCCCCTATTTTGGCAAGCCCTGTGCTAAAATCTGCTTGCTTTCTCTTTATTACTCCAAAGATCTATATAGTTAACCAGAGGTTATCAAACGTTAGCTTGAGTAAGAACAGTCTGTGGAATGCTCTAAAAATAATGCAGATTTGTGGTCCCTACCCTTAGAAATTCTGATTTAGAAGGGCCCCAGCGAGACCCATAAAACTGCTTTTTAAACCAGTGTCCCAGCTCAATCTAATGATGTTATCTCAGGACACATCGAGAAACACTCTATGGGGTAAAATCTTTAGAGTAGTGGGGAGAACTTTAAGGTAATACTTAGCAAAACAGTTGCCTCTGACCTTGAAACTTTCATTAGCTATTAAACATACACACACACACACACAGACACGCTGGCACGTGTGAGAAAGTGTCTTCCAAAAGAGGGGAGGGGGATGATCACAAATGCCCATTGCAAAATGCAGACTTCTAGGGGCCTCAGGAATGTGGCACTTGGAAAAAGTGGAGAGGCTTCTCCCAAGAGAAAGCCAGAGGGTCTGGGGGATTAAGTGAGATACCAATGGGTTTCTGGCCCCCAAACCAGAGCAGCTTTGCAATAAAATGGAACAGAGCCTCTTTCTCTTTTGCTCTCCCCTGATGAGTTTGTGATACTGCTAAGAGTTCTGCTGGAAATGGAGGCTTAGAGACTTTAGCCTTGATACATAATATGCCCATTAAATTTCCTTCATATCTTTTCTCTGTTCATTAAATTTCTTTATGTAGCCTTTTGTTAAGAGGACTTCTGCAGGAAGAAGTTGTAGGGTTAACAGAGAAGGAAAGAGACCAAAGCACGCTGGTTCTACAGGATGCAGAGTAGAATGTATCATTGAAGGCAGAATGGCACCTGGAATTGGGGCCAATTCAAGGAAGAGAAAGGAGAGGCCACATTGGCATCTTCTGGTGTTCAGAAAGAATACATTTAATAGAGTTTTTTGAATAGGGTTAATTTAAACTGGTAGAATACACCACACGTGTATTTTTTTTTCCTCTTTCCCTCTCTCTCTCTTCAGAGGAAACAAATTGTTGCCTTAACATCCCATCAACTCAGCCACCATAGCTTCTTAGGTGAATTTTCTAAGATCGCAGGGAAAGTCAGACAAAAGGTGAGGCCATTTTCAGCAGACAGAACTTCAGGAGGTATTTTCTACTGGGTAACAAACATCTCTCAACCTTGACAAAACTTGATTACAATAGTTCAATACTAAACACAATGTCAGAAGAGATATATCACCTGTAGATGTAAAGAGATGAAGCAACTTGCACTGCAGTTTGCAAACCATGGTGCTGTGCTATCTCAAGGTTTGCAGAATTCATCTTCTTTCCCACTCTCTTCTCCACAAGGCAGCAAGATGATGGCTGCTATCTAAATAAAGAGGAAGTAAATGGATTCTTCCATTCCCAGCATGACATTCTGCTCCAAAGGATACTCAGACAGTAGGATTCTAGCAAGTAGCTTGAATGAGTATTGCAGAAAGGACTTTGAGAATCATCTAATTCCACCATGTGAATAACTGTGTATATCTGGCCAGTGATACATGAAGGTGTATTTGTTTACAGCATCTATATTTTAAAAGCAAGCACTCAGTTGCACATATTACATAAACAGATTTTTTCTATTTACAGAATCTAGGGAAAAGTCAAGATTTTGGAGGGCAAAGTATATGTTTATTAGGCACTTGGGGCATCCCCTTCAGGGTATAGCTGAATGTATTTACATATCAGGCACTTGGTGAATTCTTGACTGAGTGATTCAATGAGTGATTAAGTCAAAGTAAAGAAAGAAAGGTAGAATTGGGGACAAACCATCAAGTCAACTCAAATCACGGAGTCTTTTTGTATTAGTAAGGAAGAAAAATAATTAAAAGACTAAAATCCTGCATTTGAGTTAACTCATCCAATAAATATTTGCTGAAAAATGATACGCTATGCACATTTGGTGAGTTTCAAATAACTTCTCCCATCCTTTAGTGGAGGGGATAGATAAACATCTGAACAAATGAAAAATTTCTTATTGTGACAAAGGCCCTAAAATAATTAAACTGGGTAGTGGAGTGACAGGTGAGGGAGGGGAGCTGCTCTATTGTGGTTAAGGAGGCCCTTCCAATGGAGACGATGTTTGAGCAGAAACTGGAATAAGGTGTAGAAGCCAGCCATACCCAGAGCTGGAGGTAGAAAACTCCAGATAGAAACAATACTAAGGGTGAAATAGTTGGGGTGACATGAATATCTTTTAGTTTGAGATAGGGTGAAGGTTATGGATGAAATACCTGATTATACAGGGCAAGGGTAGGCAAAATCTGTCCTATAGCCCAGGTCTGGCCTGTTACCTATTTTTATAAGTAAAGTTGTATTGGGACACAGGTGCAATGCTTTGAAGCTGTATGTACCCCAGAAAAAATGTTTTAAATCTTATCCATTGATGTTCCACACTGATGAAGGATGTTGGCGTGGGATGTGATGGGAGGTGTGGGAGGTGGGGAACATGGGAATCCTTGTAATTTCTGAGTAATAATTAGGTAATCTAAGCACCTTTAAAATATATATATATATAAAATAACATTTATGTAAGAAAATACACATATATGCATATATATTTGTATATCATTTTACAAATACTGGTATGTACTGTGAAAAATCTTGATTTTTATGAACAATAAAAAAAAAAAAAATCTTATCCATTCCTCTGGGTGTGAACCCATTGTAAGCAGGGCCTTTTGATGAGGCCGCTTCAGTTAAGGTGTGACCCACTTCAGTCAGGATGGCTCTTAATCCCTTTACTGGCGGACTCTATAAGCAGAATGGAATTCAGAGAGAGAGAGAGAAAGCCACCGAGGGAGCAGCCAGGAGCTGAACACGGAAGAGAAAGGAGAGACTAGAAGAGGCCACCAGGTGTCTTGCCCTCTGACCAGCTAAGGACCAAGGATTGTCAGCAGCCAGCCCCAGAAAGCCACAGTCTTTTGGAAGAAAGCATCACCTTCCCGGTGCCTTGATTTGTACATATTTCCTAACCTCAAAACACTGAGCCATTAAATTCCACCCATTTCATGGCATTTTCGTGAGCAGCCCAGGAAGCTAGAACGACAGCCAAGCCATTTATTTATATAGTGTTTACGGCTGCTTTGAGCAGCTGCAACAGAGACTGGCTGGCGCACAACACAAAGCCTAAACTGTTTACCATCCGGCCTTTTACAGAAAGTCTGCTGACCCCTAATACAGGGGACTGGTAGATACGGCAGGGAGTTTGGATTTTACTTTGCTTTCAAGGAACAGCTACTAGTAGATTTTAAGTAGGCTAGCAATATGATCTGCTTGACTCTTTAAGATTGAGTTTATAAAATTACTCCAAAGTTTTGGGTCTGAGGAAATAGTAGACGATGGTGTCATGTATTGAGAAGATTTCAGAAGAAGGATGGGGATGGGTGGGAAATCAAAGTTCGTTTTAAACACACCAAGTTTGAGATGCCTATTTGATATCTTATGTGGAGCTATATCATAAGCATTTGCTACTTGACTGTGGAATGCAGGAGAAAGGTCAGGGCTACAGATATAAATATGGGATTCATCAAAGTATGGATGTATTGAAAGTCATGGGACTGGACGGAGTGAGGGCCCCCATTAAGTTCTAGGGCACCACAACATGTAATATCAGCAGAAAATGCAGAGCCGGGAAAAGAGAACCAAAGGAGCAACAAGCAAGAGAGGAGAACGTACCAGTTACTAAAGTATTTTCTCACCTTCTAACTCACCCTTCTCTACTGTCTTGTGATGTGGAGCTAAGAGTTCACATCACTGCTTTGCCAGAGGACCCGCATTAGTCCTTGACCCTGGGGTGCACTAGAGGGAGCATGCAGGGTTGGAGGAGTTAGAAGGGACTTGTGCCTTTGTTTGCTTCCTTTTCCCTTGAGCCTCAGCCCCATCTCCTTTCTTCACCCTGGCAGTGGTAATACCTTTGCTTAGCATCGGTTTATTCATTTTGCAGTTATTCCAAAACGCACAGAACAAGCCTCAGCATGCCCCGCTCAAGCTGCCCCGCAGCGGCGGTGTGCCCTCTAAGAGGTCTGGGGCCCAGCCCCACAGTCCCCTAATCTGAGTTCAAAAACACCAGTTCCAGCCCAGCAACATCCCTTCCTCAGGGGTCAGGGATTCAGTTCCTCAGGGCCCCTCCTCTAAGCTCCTAAATTTGAGTAATTCCAACCTTTCCTTTTTGTTCCCCAGTCCTAGCGGAGGTGGCTGATTCCTGTAATTGCTAACTCTATGACACTCTGAGATCGCTTTTCAAACTTTCAGTTATTTCATTAGCATTCTTTACACAAGGATATATAATTCTATAGACCCCTTTCAGTTACCAAGTTAATGTTCTTTTTGTTAAGTTCTCCATATTGAAATAACTGGAGGACGGGCTGGCTGTCACAAAAGCCTAGAGGAAGAGGAAAAACAAAAACAAAAACAAAAACTTTTTCAAGAAGAGAGAGAAAATAAGGAAAGGTCAAATAATTGACCATTAGATTTAGCCAGAAGGAGGATTTTAGTGACAATGATGAGATTCCTATGTACTGATGGGGCTGGAAGCCCAATGGAGATGGTGAAACATAGTTGTATCACTGACATATTTTGGAGATTGAGCTTTAAATAGTAATTTATCAGGTTGAATTTATAAAAAGACTCCAGTACTGTGGGGCTGAAGAAATGGTAGATGGAGGTGCCATTTATTAAAGAGACTGATGGAGTTGGAGGTCCAAATGGAGTTGGCTGAGGAGAGAAGGGAAGGTGAGGGAGTAGAGATGACAAAAAAGTCTTTGAGGATTTTTGCAGTGGATGAGGCCACTGAGGGTTTTGTCTTTGCAGAATCAGAGATATTAAGGCAAGTGTGTAGTCCAATGGAGACAGACAGATGATGCCAGAGTGATGGGGTATGATAGCAAGAGTGAGATCCTTAATAGGCAAGGAGCAGAATCCAGAGCACAAGGAAGGATTTGGCTTTTAATAGAACCAGGGACATGACTCCCAATTGTCACAGGTGAATATGTGGGTACAGATGCTGGTAGGTTGAGGGATTTGGTGATGAGAAAATAAGGCAATTCATTTGTAACTTTCTTTAGAAGTGAGGCAGGTTAGTATAGGGAAGACGAGGGAAGATGTCCTGTCACAGCAGACAAAATGGCCGCAGACAACATGGCCTAAGACCCTGCCCGGAAACCTCCTGAGGGATCCTGTGAGACCCTGGCCACAATATCCTATTTGGAACTTTTTCCGGGGTCAAGGAGGAGCCCTGGATAACCCTAATCAGGCCTCCTCATTGGGCCCCTGAGAGCTAACAAGTGGGGAGCATAAGGCAACCAATGAGAACAGCAAACAGCTGGGGCCGCACAATTATGAAGGGGGAGGGGTAAAGGTTTTTAAAAAGACCTAACCTGGGGCCCCACACGCGTGCCTCCCCTGCAGCGCGCCCACAATCTATGTCTCAGATTGTGTACTGTTTTTCTTCTCGTTTCTTAATAAACTCCACTCCCGTGCCTACCCTATGGCATGTCCTTAAATTCTTTTATGCGACATAAGCCAAGAACCTAGAAGCCCAGAGTCCACAGTATTCTGCTAACAGAAGATTAAAAAAAGAAATCATAGCCACAGGGCTTTCCAAAGAATTTAGATTGTAAAATGGCTCTTGTTACCTGTGGCATTACCAGAAAAGCACTTTTGATTCCCAATAATCACAGAAACCAATACTCAGAGTGCACAAATGATAAAAATTATCTTCTCAACATGGAGAACAGAGATATAGTTCTCTCACATTCCAGAAGTGATGTGAGTATCCATAATTATGACCATAAATTTGCTGAGTACCAAAAATAATTTTGTAGGATTTGCAAGCTAATAATAAGCAATTTCCAGCTGTGTGCTATGACAGCAAAAAAAAAAAAAGGCCTAACATCCTTATAATTATATTTTCCATATCCGTATTCACATTAGAAAATACTGATTAAGACCCATCTGCTTAAACTATTTTTTCATTGTTAAGATCTCAATACTAGGTGACTTCCATGAGATCTGACTATAATAACTGTGTAAATTGGACTTCAAAAGGAAGATTATCAAATACTTTATCTTAGGTTTTTGAAATATATACTTGTGCGTGTGAACCAAAAGGACTAACAACAATGAACACTGAGAATTTTCTGCAGAGAAGAGGCTATAAACACCTCCCGAGGCCTCCCCGCGCCTTGGCAGCTAAGCCGCACTGAACAGCAGGCCTCACCATATGAAACATGTTGGGCCTAGCTCACTTCATTCGACTTGACAAAATGAGTGTGATCATTTGAGAACAACTAAATCAAATACTTATTTCTTGGGTCTCTTTTCTCCAACTTCAAATATTCTTCTGAGCACTTGAAACGTTACCCCCAAAGGAAGGAGTTAACTTTTTGGTCATGAATTCGCTGTTGCTTCCTGGAGGTATTGTGAAAAAAGAATGACACTTCAAGACAACTTGGTAAGTTTAGCGTGTTACTGGGTGGGCCACACCTCCTCAGGGCTAGTCAGTCTTCCCATAATTCATTTCAAAGCCTGCAGCTGCTGGGCTCTGGTCTGCACAAGAAAGATGAGGCCGATTAGGTTTCAATAGTACCCCTTGTATTCCGCCCCCAAAGAAACTCAGAGAAAGCAAATTGGATATGGAAAGTTATCTCAAAAATATGAAGGGGAAGAATTTAACAAAGTATTTGATGTTTCACTCAAATCAATATTATTACAAACTAAAGTTTCTTAAACTTTAATAGGAAAGTAACAATTCAAATGTGTGTATGTGGGAGAGGGAGGGGTAGGGGGAGGGGGAGAGAAACCATCCACTACATGCCAGCCATCTTATCACCAGGTATATGATTAGGGTTAATGATAGTTTGCTTTTCTTTTTTTATATTTTAACTTCTCTTTGAAGTATAAAGTACATGCAGAAGGGCGCATATTCACAAGTGTACAGCTCAGTGAATTTTCTGATACTGAACGCACCCACGTAAGCAACCAGACCAAGGAAAAGAACATTCTCAACATCCTGCAAGCCACTGGCAGCTCCCATCTAATCTCTGCTCTCCCAGAGGTAACTTCCATTCTTCTCATGGCCTAGATTAGCTTTGTTGTTGTTTTACTGTATATAAGTGTGTGTGGTCTTTGGTGTCTGGCATTTAGCTTGGTATTTTAACTATAACCAGAAGCCACTACCATTTGTTGAGCTCTTGGTTTCCTACCTGCCAGGCACTGTGCAAAGCCCTTTACTGCATCATTCTTGCATCCAAGCCACACAATCGCCTCATGATACAGGTGCTTTTATTATCCCCTTTAAACAGGTGAAAAGTTTCAAGCTTAGGGATGTTAACAAATATGTACCAAGTCACCCAGCAGTAAATGCTGGAGCCAGGATTCACACTTTGTCAATTTTCATCTCCTCATGAAGGCATTCACAAATGTACACAAGGCCAAAAGTCCCCGAATCCTCAAACGCCACCAGGACCCGAGAGCTCCAGGGCTTTGTCCTCAGGAAACTCTCCCCTGCAAACGTGGTGTCTCTCTCCTTAACTCTGATACCACAGCCAGATCAGACCTTACCTAGTGATGTGAACAGTTGCTACCTTCCTGGCAACATAACCTGTTGTCAGCTAAATCGCAAAGAGTCATACAAGGTTAGAGCATGAGGTTCAAGCGCCTCAGGCCGTTACAATACTTCCATTAACTGAAAACAAGACACACTTGCGCCAAGAAGTTGTCAGAGAGAAATCCCTGTTCTGCTCATTGCTTCGCTCACCGAGCAATTGTGGATATTTAAAGGTGGCTGTGAACTTATATTCAGTAATTATTTAAATGTTATATACATATTCATTGCAATATGGTTTCTAATGAACAGTGGAAGGGAAATAATAAAATGAATACTAGTAATCCATCCTATGAGATTTTAAATAGCAATGAAGAAAAAAAGGAGGGAGACCATATGCACTGGTATGGACAGATGTTAGTGACAGAAATGTATTCCAAATTGGAATAAGCCAATTTATGACCGACTGTATGTGCTTATATCTGACAGTCTGGAAGGGATCAGATGCACACACAACACACACACACCAAAAATGTAAAAGGAAATAGTTGGAAAGGATGCACACTAATATGTTAAGAGTGGTGGTTTCCCAACCATTTAGGTAAAAAATAAAAAATGAAAGTTACTCAGGAAAGTTTGTACTGGCAGAAAATTTGATATTAAGGAATTATTCATGCTTTTTAGTTGTGATCATGGTTATGTATTTTTAGAGTCATTATCTTTTAGAAGTACATACACACTGAAATAGCTTATGGATGGAATCATATGACGTCTGGGATTTGCTTGAAAATAATCCATTCTGGGCTGGGGTTGAAGGTAGAGATGAAATAAGAGTGGTCTGAGTTATCTGTTTTAGCTGACAGTGGGTACATGGGGTTTACTATACTGTTTTTTCTGGTTTTATATGTTTGAAATTTTCCATTATAAAAAAGTTAAAAAGAGTTGTTGTGTCTGGGGATCTAGGAGAAAGCTTTTTTCAATGTTCTTTTGCTTGACTGTATTTTCTTACTTTTCTCTATAGAGTATATTCTGCATTTGTAATATGACACAGTAAATACAAGATTTACAAAGTGGTCGATAAAGCACATTTTGCAACTCAGATTCCCTTTTCTTATTTAAGTAGATGTATTACTCTTTCTCTACAAAGGTAGGAGCCAGAATGCCATTAAAATAGCAGGAACAGTTTGCCAACTGCTATGCAAAAGACAATTTAAGCTGATTCATTGCCTTCCAGAGTACTACTTCCCATACTGCCATCAATGTTACTACAAAGGGGGTAAAGAACTTCCCATTCAAAGGGTAACTTGGGGAAATTACTCAGGGGTTAATTGGGGGAAATGAAATGTTTTCTTAGAGAACTAGAATTCTGAAAAACTCAAAAGGATATTTTTGTATCTCGGGTCGTATCTGCCAGCTGCTCCAAATTCAACTCTGGGTATTTCTTTTCCACTCCACCTTGGGAAACATTCTCTTCACAGTGGGAGGTCCAGAGTGGTCCTCAGACAAGCATTAATGTCTCTGTTCAGCAGCATGAGTGACCCAACCTCTGGGACAAAAAAGCCATATTTTGTGCAGAAAACAAAGGTAGTTTCGACCACCAGAAAAGTAGCTTTCATAATATGGACAAACTCTGGCCCTTTGCAATTAAAAAATGAAATGGCTACAGGATGACAGAGATGCAAAGAGAGAAGAAGGGAAAGGGAAAAATTGCAGCTGAGAAATGAAGAATAAGAAAAGTCTCCCCATTACTGTCTCAAAGCTCAAAATGTAAAGCCCCATCAGGAGTTATCAGCACTTAGGGCTGGGGGAGAAGCTGACCATAAAGGCAGAACATGAGAGAATTTTGGGGGTGATGGAATTTGTTCAGAATCCTGCTTGAGGTAGTGGTTACATTAATCTATGTATGTGCTAAAACTCATAACTACAGGGGAAAATAAAATTTTTCTACAAATTAATTTACACATATAAATTGATATACATATCTAAAGCTACCAGGCATTCTGAATTTCATGACAGATAGTAATACATAAGTATTCAAGAATTTTGGAATGAATCAATAAATAAATGAATGGATGGGTGAAAGCACGAGTGAAAAAGTATTTATTTTAAAAGTGAGTATAACTAACACATTAGGCTGATATATAAATATGATTGTGGTTGAAAGGAGTAATCCAGGGGGTTTATGATAATTGAAAGACAGCTAGAGGATAATCCAGGGACTGTGTAACAGTGATTTTGGTGGTAGATGAAGATTATGGTTAGTAATATAAATACAAGAATGCTCCTCTATTACAAGATGTTGAGAATATGGCGATACATGGGAAAAATACAACTAACTTATTGACTATAGTTAACAGTAATATTGTAATATTTTTGTAGCAAAGGCAAAGAAGGTACTATATCAATGTTAAAGGTAAAAAAAAACTATGGGATTTAGTTTTATGAACTTTGAATATAATCATGCACTTTTTTCTTCATTTACTTCATTAACAAGGAGACCTTGGTCATGTCATTTAACCAATCTGTGCTCATTTATGTATCTTTCTGAACACTGGAGAAACCATTGAGTTTGTTTTTAGAATTAAATGGGATAAATATGCCTGGACAGAATTTTTAAAAAGTAATCCTTTCATAATTTGTTAAAATAACAGACAAAAGGCAGCTTAGTTTTTAAAGTTGAAATAAAGTTTACTTTAAAAATAAGTGATGATACATTAACTTACTGAAACATGTATTTTAAAATGCACAAAATAAAAAAAGGTAAAACTAATCTTGCTGCTCGATTGGCATAGTGGGCACCTTTGGGGAGGAAGCGTGACTCGGGGTGGGACACAGGGCTTCTGAAGTGCCAGACACTTTTCTCTGCCTGCTCGTTTGTGAAAATCCATCTAGTTGTACACTTAGGATCTGTGCCCTTTTCTCAATGTATGTCATGCTTCCTTAAACATTTTAAAAGCACTGAAATACATTCTAAGTCTATCCTGTCTTAAAAGAATTGTGTCACAAATGCCTTTCACAATTGCAGGGCAACATTAAATTGCTACTCCTGGTGAACCAGTATGTTTTGTTTGTTTGTTTGTTTGTTTTTTGTCTTTTAATTCCCCCACCCAACCAGCTAATCAAAATAAAGAATCCATCATTTCTTCTTTTGGCCGTGATCACCCGGGCTCTGAGTAAGATCTCCTACTTAGCTCTGGGCCCTTGCTTATTAACGGTATATCTTTACCTGCCCCCATCCTTGACTTAATTTTCTAGATCTATTTTAATGCTATTATTACACATGTGCCTTGTATTATAAGCCAGCTTCAAATGTCTTTGGGAAGTAGAGTATGAATCATAAGTTCAAAATAAGAAGATGGATACTTAAGAGCTTTACTAGCAAGCCTTGAGGAAAAAGCAAAAAAACAAAAACAAAAAACCCCACAACTCTCCTGTTCAAATGAAATAGTACTGATCGTTTGTTCCTCAATGCAGCACAATCTTGATTGTCCACCAAGAGAAACTAAATGAACATAGGGGATAGTAAAATTAACTTTGAGTTTATATCCAAGGAGGTTGGAAAAACACATTACAGGTATCTAAGTATTAAGAGAGAGTAAGTTATAAGAAACTCCTAGCTTTGAGGAGAACAATTCAGACCTTAGACTTTGGAGCTCAGTGATAAAATAAATAACAGCTGAGTCTCATTTCATACATGAATCTAGTTAAATTAGAAGAAAATAGTGACTAGCGAAAGAATCTAAAACAAATGCAGCCATTTTCTCATGCACTGTAACTGGATTTTCCAGTTATGAAATTCATTTCATTTATAAATTTCAAGCACACTGAGAATGGTTCCTTTATAGGTTGAATGTACACCCCAATACAATGATTATACAGTTTGCCTTTTCGGAAGAAAACAAAAAGTATTAGGACTAACACAAAAAAGTCCAAACCCTGTATGTTTTGGGCTATCCCAAAGCTGAAGTGATATAAAAGAAATTTAAACCAGGAGACTGTAGCTGGTGCTAGAGATTCTCTAAGACATCCCCAGCTCTTTAGGGCTTATTAACAGTTTCTTCTCCTTAGTCTGAGGAAATTCAAAGCTTGTCTATATTGTTCACATAAAGATGGGGAAACAATCTTCAAATTCACGTAAAGTACTTTCAAGAAAAGGCCAACTATAACCTTACTTTGGAAGATGAAAATAACTAAAAAAAAAAAAAAGAAGATATTTGGACTATATTCTGAACTCCAGATGATTCCAGAGTTGTTAAATTAATGAAAAGAATTAAGGTATGGTCTTGCTCCTACTTTGTTGTTTCAATGGAATTCAGCACAGTTTGCTTTGGAATCCTTGGGGGTAAACTATTATGAGATGCAGCATTGACCCAAAGTCGGTGATACTACCTGATGTCTGCAAATGCTTTGAATTTTATGAAACTGCACAGGATTTTTGTTTAGTTTAGTTTTGGTTGGTCAATTAAGCCCAAAAAGTAATTGTTAGAGTAGTAAGCCAAAGCATCTGCAGGAAAATTGTGTTTATTATTATCCCCTCATGTGGACCAATGTCAAAGTTTTATAAATACCAAAAGTGTGTCACACACAAAATCATGCATCTTTTTGATTGGTTGAAATTCAAGGGAAGCATAAATGGATCTTACAGGGCTCTATATTTTAAGTGTTATTTGGAGAATCAAGTGGGAGGGTGAGATAGTAAAAAATGCAAGTCATTAAGGCACACTTCCCACTGGAGTAGGGTATTCCATTCCATGTACCAGAGTTTCCTAAGGTAGGAGAGGGGCAAGGTGGGAGAGGCTGGTTCCAGGAAAGCAGGGACAGGAAGAGGTTAGAAAGGGCATACTTGATAAAGGCCCAAGAACATAAAGGGGGACAGCGGCTTAGGTATGGTCATTCGAGCACATTTCAGGTTTATTTAGCAGAGAAACCTTCTTTATTGGAATGGTGCTTATGATTTCTCATGGAATGCTTTCATTCCACAGAATAACTAGGATAAAATCATTTCTGGGGCTCTCTCATAATAGGCTGTCTACTTTTTCTTATACCTTTATTAAAGAAGTACAGGAGGGTTCTGTTTCAACTCTGATTTTCCAAAGAAATATTCATAACAGGCCATAGTAATCTTCAAATCTGTGCACATACTTATACAAAAAAACTGCTGTAAGAAGGCTGCCTTTATTCTCAGGGGAAAACAAAACCCAAACCAAACCAACAGTGTTTATTTTAATTAAGAAAAATTTATTCTGGTTTAGCTATGTGAGGGCATATAATGCTGCTATTAAAAATCATGCTCATTTGTTTTTTAAAACAACATGGAAAAGTATATAGTTTATTGTTTAGTGAAAAATAAGAGTTGTGTGACTGGAAAGAAATACACTACATCACATACAGCATTGCAGTCATTTTAGCAGTAAAATAGTGGAGTGTTGTTTTTTTTTCTGTGATTTATAGTGTTCTGCTTTTCAAAATTTTCTACAATGACTTTACTTTTTGATTAACAATATTTTGAAAAGTGACCTTGTGGTTGACTTTGGTACTTTTCAACTTATTGGTAATAAGAATACTGTTAGCTAGATTGTGTAATAATGTAATATGGATAAGCTGTCCCTATTCATAATTTGAATTTCCTGTGGTTAAAAATTGATTTTCGTGCAGTTACAAGGGCCTCCAAGGAAGGCTTATTCCGGGGGCTACATCTTTCTTCCTCAGACCTTGCATGCCGCTTTGATAGTTTGCTGACTGAAAACACGCACTACATAAATTTCAGCAATTTGGCAATCAATTTCTTTAGCAGAATTGCTTTTTAAAATAGACCATTTTTTAGAGCAATTTTAGTTTTGCAGAATACTTGTGCAGGAAAGAGAGAGGTTGCATATACCTTTCCCTACACACACACAAACACACATGCACACGCAGTTTCCCCTGTTGCGAGCCTCTGGCATTAGTGTGATACATTTGTTACAAGTGATAAATCAATACTGATACACTATTATTAACTAAAGTCCATAGTCTCCTTTAGGGTTTATACTTTGTGTTGTGCAGTCTCATGGATTTTGACTAATGTATAACATCCTGTACACATCGTTACAATATCATACAGAATAGTTTCACTGCCCTAAAAATGTCCCATGTTCCACCTATTCATCCTTCCCCCACCCCCTCTCCAACCTCTGGCAACCACTGATCTTTTCACTGTCTCCATAGTTTTGTCTTTTCCAGAATGTCATATGGTTAGACTCATATGGTATGTAGCCTTTTTAAATTCAAATATAAAATTAGTTTGGTTCCTCTGAGTTTATGATATAGGCAATTATTGTTTAGACTATATAAAATCACAGTATAACATACTTTAAGGTTATATCAAAACCGTTGTACTATTAATATATTGTGACTAAATAAACTTAACTTGGGGCGAGCGGCACTTATGAGACAATACTTTCACATTCAGCTATTCTGAGAAATTAGCTGAATTAGCCAGTAGTTCCTACCAAATTGAATGAACCTAGATAAATTGCAAAGACTGTCACTCAAGTTTGTGTTTCCTTCCTATTCTGCTTTGTTGGGAGCTAACTGTGAAAATTACATGTTAGAAAATGTTATTTAACTTTGCATAAGCATATGACTAAGAAATTGCTTTAAGAATGGTTTCATTGTGAATTTGGAAATAAAACAAAAAAATTCTCTCAGTGGCTAACGGATTTATGATTTACAATAGTGAACACTGATTTATGCAAGGACTTGGCAAGTGTTGCAGTTTCCAGGAAATTTACACTTTCCTCTTACTTCGGAAACTTGAGTGACTATATGCTTGCAATCAATATTTGTACAATGGAAAGCTCCCTGTCCTACCCATTATATTGGAAAGAGCTTAAATTTTGTGGAAAGAATATTTATAAGGATACAGCTTGGGTTCTTTTTAAAACATTGTGAAGAGATTTCTCAAGGTTTGTCTCATGATTTCATAGGATGTTAACAGCTGTTCATGAAAAAAAAAATAACTACAGTCAAGAAGAGTTTCAGCAAGGCCATATTAGAGTGAAATAGGTTTGTTTACTACAGGCCTCTCAGAAACTTAATATACCAATGTATATTTTTAATTTCTAAGAGGAGGATGTAGAATGAAGCATTTTCCCCAACTTGTTTGTTCAAGTAACCCTTGCAGATTAGTGTTCTAAGAACTTACTTTGAAAAATATTGAGTTAGCATATGTTGAAAAGTCAAAATAAATTAAGTTCCATCTCCCATCATCATTTTCATTATGCCTGAGAATCATCTGTCCACTGTTGCTCTGATTATTTCATATTATCACCTTAGAACCTCAAAAATAAATGCCTTTTATATTCCACTAAAGATGAAGAAGCACAACAAACAATATTTCCTTTTCCTCAGTTTGAGATTTCATAGAATCTAATAGCTCACTAAGTTCCTTTTTAAACCTTAAGTATAATTCATCCTACAGTTTATACCTAAAACAAAGCTGGATATTTGCAAGTCAATTAGTAGGGTGTATTTTCCCAATAAAGTATAAAGTGTTCAACACAGAAAATTATAAAAATTTTCAGAAGGAACACATACACAGATACAACCTGTAAAATGAGCCAAAGAAAAGGAGCAAAGTTTGGGGAAAGATATTTAGAGAATAATCATTTCTGTGTCAACCCTTTTGACTTGTATAAATCCAAACAGAAATCCAGAGATTGTAACCATGTGATTATTCTTCATTTCAAAGACATCTAAACTGTTTCCAGCTATCTGTAGGCTGCCAGATGTACAAACAGCATGTTAAAAATAAAATAGTGGCTTCAGTAGAGCACACTTGTGAATTTGACTATTTAGACCTAGACTTGTAGATCAAAATATACTTACAAGTTAATATCTTTCAGCATAATTTTAAGTATCAGAGATTTTAACTGTGTTATACGAAGTCCACAGGCACAAAAAAACATCATGATAATTGGTAGAAATGAAAGTATAGGAGGGTTAAAGGATTGAAATTATAGTTAATTATCTTAATTCACTTTATATGGAGTACTGAATATTTTTGATCACCTACCCTCCACTTTTCTTTTTTTGCTGGCAGTAATTCCCGCTTTCTGGTTAGAATACAAGCCAATCACTACATCACAAGCCACAGAGGTAGGTTTGGGGATGGGCATGTGACCTAAGCTGGTTCAATTAGAGTAAATCATGGGTTTTTGAGGGAGCCAGAAAAGATTCTCATACTTTTTTTAAAAAAACTAAACTTGAAACTAAGAAGTTATGAAGCTGGAGCTGCCATCTTGAGTTAGATGGAATGCTAACAGCCAGCATATAATGGGTCAAAATAAACACATCACGGAGAAAAACAGAATAGCCAAAGAGAAAGTGTGGATGGCAATTGCATACTTTGAGTTCTTGAGCTGGTTTGCATTGGGTTTTCAGCCATTTATAACTCAAAGATACACAGGACAGTTGTGGTCATTCTATCCATCCTTTTTCTCACCAAGATTGAGCCCCAGATGTATAAATTTGCTAAAGCATGTATATTAGAGAGCCTTCTAAACAGATTTGTTAAAACTTTGTTTCAAAGTGAAAAATTTTATATATAGCCTATATATACCACCATAGCATTAGTAGGAGGTCCATACTTCTGACCAGCCAAGGTGGAACTGAGGAATAGAACCATTCAGGGGAGGAGGCAAACAGAAGGTACGTCCTGATCCTTCTCTACAATTTTTGGGTTGAGCTCTGTGGTTGAGCATTATTGGGAAAGTCATGTTCTAGTCAAGGCAGTGCCTTCAGTAAGAATTTTTCTCCTTTCTCTCAGGCTGTGATCATGACAAAGCTATAGAAGAAGAACAGTCTTGCAGAGGAGACCCTTGAAACTTTGGGATTCTAAAATGCTACTGTTTCCAAGCTCCAACTTTATAAATGAGAATTAAGCTAGAAGTTTCTTTCCATTACTTTCATAACACACCTAAAGAGCCTGACCTGATTATATGTGAAGGTCTTTAGGATAAAACCACCTCAAGTGGTTTACTCAGGGAAGATTCAAGCCTCAAGCCTGAGGTTGACAATGAGAAAGACATTATGGTATAAACAGAAAGGTCCAGTTAATATTTCATGAGCTACCTCAGTTGCCAGCCTCCCATACAGCTCAGTTTGAGCCACTTGATGGGTTATAGCCAAAGGGCCATGAGATGAAGTAATATGTGTCACTTCTGGACAAAGCTGCTATGCCCCGTCATCACTCTCTTCCTAAGCTGTGTAGACACTGGAAGCCATATACTAAGATGGCAGCATCAGAAAAGTTGACCATATATCAGTCTGGGTCACTAAGTAACTGTGTTGAACCATCCACTTGCTCATCAGGGTTGAACATATAATGAAAGAAAGATAAAGTTTTTTTTGTGTTGGGCCACTGAAAATGCAAAGATAGTTTGTCATGTGGCATAACCTAGGCCTTACTGACTAATGCATCAACAAAGAAAGGAGAACAATGTATTATATAAAGGCATGCCTTCCAGCCTGAAGGCCTAATCACTAGAAATCTCCATTTTACTGGGAAAGAAACAATAAAAATGAGAGGTATGAGGTTTACCTGAAACTCTAAAGAGGACTTTTAAAGGATATGCAAATTGTTGCCCTGCAAGGAAGTGGTAGGAAGAGGGAGAGACAGCAATTCCACCCAAGAGGTAGAGTTTTTCCTAAAGAGCAACTGAGAGCCAGACATTGTGGCCCATATCCTGCTAAAGTCAACAGGAAATTTACCTGGCCCAATACACTAACATCTTCTTGAAGCATTTCAGAATTTATGAACTGGTGACCCACAAGCATAGTTACCTTTGCCAGAATAGGATTTTTTTTAAATTGTATTAAATTTGCTAATATTTATGATTTAGGAGATTTCACACAAAACCCCAAATTTCCAGCTCCTATTGAAAGGTGGGGAGAGCCCCACCTTTCAAAAGGCTCATTGGTTGGAGCAGGGGAATGGCTTCTCCTTTGCAAGGGGGCAACATGCTTTCCCTTTCACCCTGGTACCCACCGCAAGCTTCACTCATGTGGTACCACCTGGTTCTGCTAGGTACTAGATCCTGGCCTTTAAACAGACTCTCCAGGACAAAATTCTCCACCACTTAAAAATTGCCAGGCAATTTTGGCAGCCACATTAGGGCCTTTAAGCTAATGCTAGAGTATCCCTTAATGCACCGCGGAAGTAAATCGTTAAGATACCTCAGGGTCCTGAAAGAATTAAGACACATGGGCAATGTTCCTGACTTACTCCCAGGAGGAGCGGTTTATATACTGTGATAATCTGACTGAAACTCGAACGTGTTCCTGGGAATTATTTGCATTTTCTATTATTCTCAGGTGTTGGGAGTTCTGTATTTCCCATATGTTGGAGCCAAGGGAGGCCATGTGTGGGGCTTTAGCCCAGCTTTCTGGGGTAAGCTTGCCTTCCGTGAACACTCAGAGATCTACATCAGCTGGACGGATGATTCTTACTTTAAATTATTTGGCCTGATTCTTCTTCTCTTCATGAAAGAATAGAGTATTTTTATATAATTCATAATGATAAAGCCAGGACTAAATTATACTTGCCATTCATGAAAAATTCCAAATATTTACTTTAACTGTGAATTGAAACCAAGTATTTTAACTAGGGCCAGCACATTTAAATAATTTTCACAAGAAAAACATACCAGTTATTTAAAACAGAAGAGGATGAAATGCTGAAAATCTTATCTTTCTATCACTAATCTGCTTAGTAAAATACCAAAAGCATTGGTTTAAAAAGTCTTGGCTGACTGCAGAATTGGTGTTTCTTTTTTCCATGATATGGGAGTAATTAGAGATACAGGGCATTCTTCAGTTTGCTAAACAGATAAGTGTAAGCAGACAATGTTTTCATATAATACTGATATTCGGATAGATGGTAAAACAAACAGCATAAATAGGGCAAATTGCTTGACACCTGGAAGAAAACTGCTTTAGTGTAGAGGTCGACATACAGGTGAAGGCTTTGAAGTAAGTTGTGGAGTGATGCTCATTCACACAAATGATTAAATGAAGCGTATTTTATTGGGTTTAGCGATGAGATAGAAATGATGGCAGGGTAAATTACTAGGAATGTTAAGAGGCATTTTTTTTTTATGTCAGAAACACAAAGGTGGGAGTGGGGCAATTGGAAGGTAAAAGACAGGATAAACTCGCAGCACAAGGTCCCAGTTGTATAATGAATGAAATCAATTTCTAACTTACTAGGATTGTATTTTTAATGGTGTTTCACTAACGAGCAAATGGATACCAACTGAATGTTTATTTTTAAGAACAAGCTGGGGTGTGGTAATAACTGATCAAACTACTGTTGTCTTTTCCCTACTCTGCCCTGGCCTTAAGCAGGTGTCCAGCAATTTCATAGCAGTGTGTTGCTGAAAGAAGCTCAGAGGTCAAATGGCTGAGTCCTTCATTTTGCAGATGCTAATAAATGGCAGGAAAAGAATGAGTAGCTCATTTCTAACTTCAAAGCTAGTGTGGTTTGTGTTATAGTAGGCCACCATCTGGCCCTTAAAATACTACTAAAAGATCACCAAGTTATACCTGTGACTGACTGACTGCTCAGCTGAGAACTCTACTTTCTGTTTCTCAAGACAGTAGCAGCAAAGGTATCTTGTAGTTTGAACCTGTCTCGTAATGTAGGTATTTCATTTGACATGCTAAAATAATTTTCTCAGGTGAGTGTACATATTCACTGATCACATCAGGTTCTCCAAATAATTGTCTATATGAGAAAAGTCTACTATGAATTACCATTTATCCATTAAGTTTGCTGGACCTTAGTATCGTTACAGCCGTGTTTATAATTAAATCTGTGTTATAGACCTAAAAGCTACTTTAGACTATTTACATGTTCACCTAATTAGACTTTCAGAGATATCTTGGGATTTATTTTCAAATGAGCATTTGCATTTGAAATGTTTTCTGTTCCAGATCTAGAAGACACAGATTAGTTACCAGAAAGCCAGAAGTACTTAAAAAGAATTTGGCTGATTCAGAGACGATGGGATAGCTTGTGGTACCTTGGCGAACTGTTGTGGTTGGTTCATGCTCTCTTTAAAATATTGCATGTTTAAAAGCAGCTTCATGGTATTCCTGATGAAAGACTAATTGGACAGGGCAATTCAATGCAATGGACTCTGAACTTTATTGAGAAAACTGGCAAAATTTGAAAATGCAATTGTGGATTAGGCAATAGTATTGTATGAATGCTCATTTCCTAATTTGAAAATTGTACTGAGGTTATGTAAGAAAACACCATACATAGGAAATCAATTATTTAGTGGTAAAAGGACATGTGTGCAACTTACGCTGAATTTGTTCTGGGATGAAAATATATACATATATATATACACACACACACATATATGTATGTGTGTGTATATAAGTGAAAAAAACTAAATGAAACAAAATGTTTGGAATGTTGACAATTGGTGAATATGGGTAAATGTATACTGAGTTCTATGTACCATTTTTGCAACTCTTTGGTAAGACGGCAATTACACAAAAATAAAAAGTTACAGGAAAAAGCAGCTTCATGAAACCATTTCATTTTTACCTCAAATCACAATTTTGCAGGCATTCCTTATTTGTTAATCCTGTTCTGTTTTCCACATTTGTTGACATGGTACCCACAACTGCCTGCTAATGTGTTTTTTAAACCCAGCTGCAAAATGTGCTATAAGTAATGTCAGAGGTACAATAAAAAAGATCGAAAGTGGGTAGTAGCATGAAAATACATTTTTCAGCTTGCAAATGAAAGTAGGGAAGCAGAGAATGCAGACTTTTAAACCAGACATGAGTGTGTAATCTTTTTCATCATGTAAAAATTCTTTATATTTTCCCCAACATATAACCGAAAAGTTACCCACAGGCATTTGCTGTCAAAGAGATATCAGAGTAATGCTGTGTATAGCAACTTAGACAGACAGGAACAAAAATTGTGCGAAGATTCTTAAATGTGCTATCTTAAAGTGAGGCTGGTTTGGGGCTGGATTTTAATATACTTACCCCAGTTATCTTCACGTTTACAGTAACAGTGATGGCAACTGACAGTGTAATTATCTTTCAAGGACTGAAATGGTCTAAGAAATATTCTTCTAGCATGTCACACACTGTTGATATTAAACTGGGGACATGAGAAACCATCTGGAAAAAATCTGGGCATAAGGAAGTTTAGGGGATCTAATCCAAGCTGGGTTTTGGCTGATTTACTTCAGTTCACTCAAATCTCATTTAATAACATGAAATAACACCACAGAAAAAAAGAGGGAAAAATGCTATCCTTTGTCCCAGGGTTGATTAAATAGAATTGTATGCATGGAAAATGATTTAAGGATCCTCTCCCCTGCTTTCATTGATCATTTCTTTTTACCTCCTAGTATGACAAACAATGTGCTATATTCCTGTCTTTCAAACTACTTTTTAAACAAGTGTTTATAGGCTTGTCTTTCCAGCAAAGCACTAGAAGTGTGCAATAAAATATTTTATTTCTTTGATCAGTGTGTATCATATTTTGTTAACCCTTCTATCCTAAGAAAATGCATTTTTATTTTAAACTGCAAAATAATTTTTCTCTGATGTCTACCAAGGAGAATTATTTCATAGTTTTAATGCCACAATAATTTAAAGTCTTCCTTTTAAGATGGTTGGGCTGTGCATTCTTTCTTTCTTATTATGTCTAACGCTTGAGAACCTCAAGTGGCTTCTGACTGACACTGATGCCAAAAGCTGATGAGTACGTCCTTCTACTACCCCTTTGCTATGGCCCAGCCCACAGCGATTTCACTTTTAAGGGCATCAGTGTTGCAGCCTCATTCAGGCACAGGCCTTTGTGCACAGCTACTCACATACAAATGCCCACACCCCAGCAGGCCCCACTCACCTGCAGGTCACGGGCGCTGCAATAAAGGGAAGCTGATTTCCTTTTCTTATTTTCTGATTTCCTACACCCTCCCTGACTATATAAGTTTCTACCCAAACATAGCATCCATGATGGTATGTTCCCAGTTTCTCTCTTTTACTGACTCTCACTAGCTTGACTCAAATGCACCTACTTCCTTTTTAAGACTCTTTTGCCAAATTCAAGCTGACCCAGGATGAATTCATTTTACTCAACACAAAGATTTTATTTTGGTCTCTGCCATGAAAACAATTTCCATCAGAGAACATCTAGATAAAATGCCAATTTCGCATTAGCCTTCCTCTGAAGCTATGTTTTAAAGTAATGCTTTATTAAGCTCTGCCTTAATCACTCAAATGATTAAAGATCTCAGAAAAGGAGCTGCTGCTTAAAACATTCACAAGGAAACACATCACCTTTATGTCTATAAAGTATGGCAATACACCCTAACAAACCTGCAAAACATAGACATATACACACACACAAATACATGCCAGGACGAATTCCCTTTTTGTCAGGCAGCTACAATATCACCAAACAGCATATTTTGGAACCTCTATGCTTGAATCTAGTTTAAAAAAATATTAGGAAATCTGGAAAGTTTAAGTGTTCATAATCATAGCTGCTGGCAAGAAATGTGGTGGAAAATGGGCTTTTCATACTAATTAACTCTACATTCACACATGGGTTTCATTTTCCACATCACATACTTATATGAATGTCCCACATCGCAAAGAGGTCAGAATCCCATCAGAGACAAAGGCAGCTGTCAGAGTCTTTTGCAGTTGCTTTAGGATGGACAGTGCAAGAAATACACCAAAAACTGGGCATGGCAGGCAGTGGATATGGGGCAGTGGGCAGCAGTAACAATGGAGGTAATTGTGAAAATAGGAAAATCAAGTTAAATCCTTTACCAGAATAAATTGTCTATATTCAAAATAAATTTTCTATATTCAAAGCTTTATTACAACTGTCTCCTTTGCAGTCGTAAGGGAGGGACTGTCCGTTCCAGAAATAAGTCAGGCCTGATTTTTATGCTGATTGAGCATAATCTTGACAAACAAAGCAGCAAAGAATTCTCTGCCAGGAAAAGTACATGCGTAATTGTTGGGAGCTACTAAATAGTCTCTTGTTCAACATGGGGTGTCAAGAAGAGATGCTGCAGTACTGCAGATAAAACAGCAGTGTCCTCTGTTCTTATTTTAATTCCCTTGGCATCCCTCAGGGTTCATACAGAAGAAAAAGCAGCAGCTTTTCACCACAGTACAGTCTGCCTAATGATAATTACTGATAAATAGCGCAAGAAAATAACAAAAGCCAAAGGCACTAAGAATTCCACTCAAACTTTCTTGCTCCTTCTCATTTCATCTCCATTTATTCATTTATTTATACTTAAAGTTTTGCTTGATTTGCTCAAAGGATCAGGAGAATACTCTATTGAGGGCAGATGGGGCCCCAAAGGCCCTGATGTTAGATAACATGGACTGGACAGAATTGAGTTTAGACCAGGGCAACCAAGCAACTTGAGTGTCAGTAACAAAGCCAAAGCAAATGACGTCTGCACCCTGCCAGACGTAGCCCCAAATGGGAATGTCAGCTATTATGGAGGCACAGTGACCACTTCACTATGAACTGCCAGCAAAACTCCAAAAGCTGTCCAATCTACCAATCCTGGGGACAGGATTTTCTTTTATCTTTCTTGTTGGAAAGTGGCAGGGCTAACTGCATAATTCATGCTTCTTCTTGTCAAATGCATAATGAGAGAAAGACCAATTTACCAACACTTTGAGGGACAAGGATGTTCAGACAAAGGAGATGACGATGTCCTGCATGGCCCCTGAATGGGGTCACACAGTGGCTTCTCCTTAGCACACTCGCGGCCTCCATGTCAGGAAGTCCAAACCTCGGAGGTTCCTTGACCACCCTGAAAGCATCTTCTATGCCACATCCTTAGAATCCTTGAAATTTCCCTCTCCTTTTTGGCAAATAATTTAAGTAAGAGCAAATTTGTGGGCTTTTAAATATAGCCATCTGGGAATCAAGTTGCCTTTGATCATAGAGTTTATTCCTTGCTCTCTGTGCGACCCATTCCTCTTCTGTTTTAGACATAACCCAGACTTGTTTAAAGCAAAATTACTTGCACAAGAATGAAAAAAATTATTGACATGTCCAGAAAGACCATTGATCAATCATGACATATTTCAGGTCATTTTTTGATGATGAAAGGAATGGTATCTAGCATTTCCTGTGAATAAATACTTTATCATCATATGGTGATATCTGAAAGATGAATTTATTTATTAATTTAATCTTATTTGTAGTACATGCTGATATCTGTATGACTAATATAGTTGTTAATTCAATCTCAGTTAAGGTACTAGGATCTAATAATTATTATCCTTGTTTTTCAGATGAGGAACCTAAGAATCAGAGAGATTAAGTAATGCATCTAAGTTGCCTCAGGTGTTTGGTGGTAGAACTGGGAGTCAACCCTGGGTCTCCCAATTTTACTCCAATACATCAGGTCTCACTTCTAGAGTCCTTTCCACCAGCCACAAACTAGGGGGACAGCTATGAAATGGTGAGAAAACCTGGCAGTTTTTTTTCAATCTAAAGGAAACTTCCAGGCTCAGTCAGATCTTTAGCCAAAATCCTTGGAATTAGTGGCTGGAAGTGGTTTTGCTTTATGTCTGTGAAGTCTTTAATTTTGAGTAAGTAAATGAAAGACATTGGAGTTTGAGGGTGATAAATCATCATATCCCTCTAATATCCAAGCTGTGAATCAATTCAAAATATATGTGAGGATCAGATAGGGATTAAAACATTGTACTTATCATTGGGAAGACTGGAGTGGCAAATACAGCTTGGGCACAAGGTTAAAATATTCTTTCTACCCATTGTTGGGTTTGCAGAGAGCTTCACAGAAAATTTGATCTCTCTTACCTCTTATCAAGTATTTGGGTTACTCCCAAGAGGAGTAACCACACATAAGCAGTGACACATAGCATATAAACTTAACTCAGTAATGAAAGAAGGACAAATGGGTGTCAGTCTCTTGCCATCAAACCAATCACTTCTCCAGAAAGAAGAGCCAGTGAGAGGAGAGAATTCAGCTGTTTGTCCCCAATTCCTCCATGTGTTGCTGGAAGTTCTTATTTTATAGGATGACAAGAATGTGAGAAAAGGGTGAGGAGATGGAGCAGATGGTTTCTCCATAAATAAAAATCTACTTTTATCTTAATATGAGATTATTTTCAACATTCAAACTAAAAAGTAACATTGAGTTCATCTGACTCAATTAACATTTGTTAAAGGAATTAGTGATCTTATCCCAGAGATGGATTTAAAGGGATTATTTAATACTTTTATTTATGATTGCTATTCAATAGTTCTATGATTGTTCCATCCACATATGATAGTCAGCATGATAATTTTTTGTACATTATAGCAAAAGAAAAATGTGGTCCTAATAGCATAACATACTGAATGGTTTAGCTAGGGCATCTGATGTTATGGTAATATTTGCAATAATTCAACAAAACTTTGCTTTTTGACAGCCACTATAACCACACTTTTCTTTGTAAGAAATATATATCAAAGAAATGATGCTATAAGGTGTTCACTAATGGATTTATTAGAGCAGGAAAGAATTTCGGGCCCCGAGTTACAGTTCACTGGCTGCTTGAAATTTCCCTCCCTCCTAACCAAAAGTTCTGTAGCTAAGCCAATGGACAAACAGTTATGTTACCAGACTAACGTATTTGATACATTTCAAGATTCTGGTGAGACCCCAAAAATGTGCAAAATAAAACAAAATAACATACTGGAGTGAGACTGCCACATGTGTCACTGAAGCCAGAAGCTCCCATCACCAAGATGTGGGTGAAGGGAACCCCAGCATCCTTGGGGAGTGTTTTAGTGGCTATTCTATGTAGGCCAGAGATTCCAGCGGTAGAACAAGATACAACAGCCTCGTGATCTCAGTGCAGCAGGGAAGGTCCTGGAGTGCCAGGGGCCACCGGTTAGTATTTAGGCATCAGAGGCAGAGTGGGCATGCAGAGCACAGTGGGCCACAGATCAGAATAAGAGTCAGAATGAAATGACTCACTGGCATCCTTAGTGCTGGTGAAGTGATCATAGGCTCTCTAGAGCCAAAACACATGGGCATCCCACTACAGTCTTGCTTGCTTTGTCAGGATCAATTGACTCTCAACTGATACAATAGTAGAATGACCTTGAACATGTTACTCCATCTGATTCTTTTCATATTCTTATATATCTTAGTAATGCTCACAACATAAAATTGGGTGAAGGTCCCATGAGATATGTGAATCATGTAACTCAGTGCCTAACATATAATAGGTGCACATTAAATAATTACTGTGAGCTCATCCCAATTAAAAAGTGCTTTTGGATGGTTACTCATATGAGGATGAAGATGATTGCTCCTACATGATGTGCCTAGTGATGAAAAAAGGAGCAAAACATCCTGGGCTGTTTGAAAATGGTAATCTGGCAGAGCTCAGTAAGACAATATCCAAGCAAATAGCTCAGAGACCAGGGGATGCTCTAACAACAGCTGCACCAAATTAAGCTCAATTCACCCTTCCAAGCAGTGTTCCATCACGAACTCTGAAAGATATAATCTGAGACCACTTCAGAGTGCTCTCTACTCTCTATAGTAAACATATCTGACCACAACTTGAGAAATTCTTCCACTGGCCCTTTGTTCAGGCTGGAGAATGTTTTACTTGGCTGCTAGGGTCTCAGGCAACCATAGATTTGGGGGGTTCTGGTTTGGAGATGACCTAAGGGTCAATGGCAAGTTTCCTAAATTTGTGCGGAAGCGAAAAACCAAGAAATCAAGCTTAGGTTACAGTTCTTTTCTTTTGGTTTGCTTGTTGTTTCTTCTTCATGTTCATAAGGTCAAATAGAATGTCCCTTTTATATTTTATTCCCCCTTTCTGTATCTGAAGTGTAGCTCTTTTTCTCCATGTCATATCTTACTTTTAGAACCAGAAGTTCTAATATTACTACCTCTAAGAGTAGAGAAAGTATCTATTGACCAGAAATGAACCTGACAATGTATTCAATTTATACCCACATTGTTCTTTTTTTTTCTTTTCGTTTTAAATACTCTAGTTTTATTCAGTCTAAAAAGATCAATCCTGAGCGGGGTACATTTATCAAGGCAACAATTTCAGTTTTAGGCTAGAGAAAGAAAGAAAAGAAAGTCATAAAAGCTCTTATATACCTAATTAACCAGAACTTGAAAGGATATATAATATTGGTTTTCCTCATGATTAACTAATTATCACACATGGAGAAAAACCAATTTACTCCTTTTAAAGTGCTGTTAGTGGGTCTGCAAAAGGCACAGAGACCAGAGGCAGGTAAAATGGTGGCACCAATTCCTTATGCTTTCATGACTTTGTGTCCAGTGTGCACCACATTTGTTGTTAATAAGAAAATGGTAATCACATGAAAAACAAACAGCCAGTGATTCTTTTGGATAATATCTCCCAAATGATTTTATGTTCTAAAAAATGAATAGTAAGCACAGAGTTGTCCATTTGAACTACTGTGGAATATACAAAAGTTGCAATTCAAGTAGTTCTCTTCTGTTACTTTTATCATCAAAGAACTCCACTACTATAAATAAGGCATGCCATTTTACCGAAAATATTTTACAAAGTGGCAGATCACTGGTTCTCACCAACTGGACACCAGGAATACCTGGAGGTTATTTTATCTCTGGATTAACAGCTTCAGTTTAAGAAAAGGTTTCAAGAAAAATAAGCCAGATTTCCTAGTATAAATCAAGAGATCCATGATTCTGTAAGTAAACACAGTCCCAAACCCATCATTTATAGTGGAGGAAACAGCATGCTGGAAACACGTATCATAATTGAGCCAGCCTCTAGCACAACCCTGTACCCTGCAAAGCCAGAAGGTTTTATCCCTAAATAGATTAAACTAGACAGATGGGTAAAACCGTTTGCAATGTTCCCAGAATGGCTGTTTTTGTGACATGCCTCAAAGAGGACACAGATGCATATGACCCATTTTAATTTTCCTTCTCTAAGCCTCTTTGCTTCACTGAGCCAGGCACAGTTCAGAAACAGGTCTGAATAAGTCAGAAATACATGAGTTTCAAAGGGCCCTATTTATGACCTGAGAGAGATAAAGATTAGTGCAATGAATCCTGGGTAAACTACTTCAAACCAAATAAACATATTCCTCATTTGAAGATTATGGCAAGCTGTGAATGTCACATGTTTTCATTCGCAGTTAATTTAGTTATTTCATATGTCAAATTTTCTTGATAAGTGAGTTAAGCTCAGAGTATAAATGTGAAAATTCCTTGTCCCAAATGTCAACCCCTTACCTGTTCCCCTAGACTTTTAGCGATCTGTTTGGGGCTGGCAAAGGGAAGAACCCATCCTTCATTGCCCATGACCAACAATTACAGTATGTACCATTTTTATTTTCCTGGAAAATGCTATATCATTCTGGAAGTATGATTTTTAAAGTGTATTAAACAATATTGATAAAATCAAACTAGTTTCAAGAAGAAAAACTCAAAAGAATGCTAAGTTTAAATGGCAGTCTTTAAGCAGGACAATTTTCAAGTCCCATTTATGGCCCTCCATTGCCTCATTCCAAAAAAAGGGACAAGAGTGGATGGAATTAGTCATCGCTTTGATTTGGTAATAGCTGTGAGAGGGTAGAAGAGTTTCTCTACAACAGGGCTGCAGAAGGTGCTGGCATAGGGCGCTTCAGAAGGCTCTTGGCTGTTGAGCTTCAACCATCTCCACAATCTCTCACTTCCTTATCAGTGGATTAGGTCCTCTCTATAGACTCACCAAGGTCCTCTCTATAGACTTCCTCCATCCTCCATTGATATATGTACTCATATACTCATATCCCTTTATACGCCCTGTCTTTAGATATTTGCTGTAGACTAACCATATAAAATCAAGACTAACTCAAATTTCACTGCGACAAATGTAGCTTCTGCATTTTAGTAGCAATGCTATAAGAAGTGAGGGTTCTCTCCCTTGAAGATTTGTATAGTTTGAAATGAATAAAAGATAAGGAAGCTGTGAACATGGGCATGAGGTTCACAAGATTAGTATGCATGTGGCTGTTTATTCCCTCCAAGGCTAAACATCTAAAGTCATTTCCTTCCAAATGAAAGTCTTTCAGGATATTTTTATTCAGCATTCAGAATTTAAACTCATTCCTTCTTTAAATGGCCCAGTTTGCTACTTCAGCTCCATTTAACCTTCTTACCCTTCCTCACATTCCCAAAAGAAGCACTTTCAAAATAATAAAGTGCACCTATAGGGCTATAATCCATTTCATTAGACCATTCCAACAAATAACTCTTAACAAAAAAGTATATAATCATGCTTTGTTTAAGAAAATGACTATTATAGACAATCTTTTTACCAGATGGGACTAACATGATTTATAGGTTCTAGTGTTAAAAAAAGAAGATACTTATTTGACAGAAAAAAAAATCAAGATATTAAGCTATATTAAAGTGGCATCTTTTGGATGTATATTTTTAATGTATTTTTATCAGTGCTGCCTCCTCCTGTCCTATTTCTCACATCCAACAAGTACCAAGCTTTGTCCATTCTGCCTCCTAAATCTCTTTCCAGTCCATCCACATCTCTACATCCCCAAGGCCACTATCCATTCTGGACTCACCATCACCTCTCATGTGCTACAGCCCCTCTAGCTGGTCTTCCTGATCCCCAATTTGTTACCTTTGATTCATTCTTAATAATGCTTGCAGAATGGGCATGTGAGACTGCTAAACTGATTCTGTGCCACTAGTGTCTAAAACGTTTGTCTCCTACTCTTCTTAGGATAAAATCCCTGTTCCTAAACACAGTATTTAAGGATTTGTAAGTCCTACCATTGTCCATCTCTCCTGTCTTTCCATAATGTACTGTATTCTGGTCCATTGACCTTTTTTCAGTCCCTTGAATATAATTCATTCTTGAATGAACCTCCTTTACTGAACAAAAACTTCTCAAATATCCATTGTGTGCCAAGGTTTGTGCCAGAGGCTAAGAAACAGATATTAACAAAGACAGTCTATCTGACACCATGTATTCTCACAGTAATGGATCTTCCTGTATCATACATAGCATGCCTCAAGCTGTATTGTAATTGACTATTCATTTGTCCATACCGCCACTGGAGTCTGAGCTCTATGAAGGTGAAAGAGGTGGACTGTGCTTACTTGTTCACTTTTTTATTTTTAGCCCCTAGCAGAAAACTTGTTACATAACAGTGGTTCCAGAAATATTTGTCATTTACACAGTAAGTCCTCCAGTTGTCTGTTAAAAGAAGGGTAATATAGTTAGATAATAAAGGATACATTTTTTATTTACCTCCCCCAAATAAGTCGCTTTCAATAAAGTATAATTGTACCTTCTCTGAAACATCTTTATTATTTGCAACTGTCTTTAGTTTGGGTTCCCCCAAAGCAGATCCTGAGACAAGGACTTGGGTGAAGATAGTTTATTTGGGAGTGATCTCGAGAAGTACAGGGGAGGTAGTAGGAAATGAGACAGAGAAGGGAGAGAAAGTCAATAAATTGAGTATTTACATACAGGTTACTACTGGGGCAACTGGGCTCAATCTCACTGTAAACTTTCTAAAGAATCATGTAGGATGCTCCTAGAAATTTCCTAGTGAGGGACTGAGATGCCAGGTTATTTATTCCGATTCCTTTCCATTATTGCTAGTGGATGTCCTTGGAAGCAACCAATTCTTTCCACTTCCAGGCTACCCTTCACCTGGATGGAGAAAAAAATCCCATGGCAGTGGGAGAAGTCCCTCAGAAAGGAAGCATAGAAATGGAGGTGTTTGAGATGCTCTCAGAGTATATGGAAACTGTCCACCGGAGCTGCCAGGAAACTCAGAGCTGTGCCAGGGGGAAACGGTCAAGGTTTCAACAGCATCTGCCACAGCATACCTTCAAACATTCCATTTCAAAAATCCTAAAGTTTGTCTTTCTGAGTGCCTACTACTTTAACTTCTAATATCCACTGATTAGCAGATTGGCATATCACTGAATAGTGAGAGATTTCTAAGACATCAGGTTTCCCAAAGATCAAATCTGTAGTTTGGCGACTACCAAAAGGTTATCAGAGTGGTCTAGAAAGCTAAGGAAAGCTTCTGAATACCTACACAGGCTTACACGCTGTCAACAAAACCACCTGAGAATTATGCCAAAGGCCCAGATGCTACTTTTGACAAGGGAGAGCTAATTTCTTTCATGAAAGAGAAAATCATCTAGTGGGAGGAAAATACATATTCTCTTACCAAATGCCTACCGATTCTACCCTACTTCTGATTAAAAAAACATAGCTTTATATAAAGAAAATAAACCATAGATTTCCTTGTAGAAAAAAAACTGTATATTCATATAAACAAACTGAGGCAGATTTTTCTTATACAAAAGTAATAAGTTTTATATAATTCTCATGAATAAGATGGAAAAACCTTATGGTCACATAGGAAGACATTGCATTCTCGTATATGAAACAATGCAATGCAAATGGAGATTTAGGACATTTGTCTGTGAAATCCCAAGACTAAAAATACCAAATTGCACAAAACAGTAGGCTTTGAATGCATGTTTTGCTCTCCATTCCTTTTTGAAAGTCTGCTAAAATGATGGTATAATATAAATGAATAAGTAAATAAATATCTCTAAGGCAAAAGAGAATGGAAAATGAGGTGACACAAGACAAGAGAAGTCAACAATATTTTTACAAAGGAAATGAGAAGTAACAATAGTAGATGATAAAAACTAAAATGCAAGGACCTGCAGAGAAAGTAACATAAGAAATCAGACTGGCCATAGACCTCTGGAGAGGTTCTGGAAGTAGAGATACCTGGAACCCCTGAACAAAGGGGCAAGCCTTGAGGCTGAGAAAAGGAGCACCGGCGGCAAGTCTATGTAAGGAACAGTGGAACCTCCACATGCCCTCCCCTGCCCCACATTGTCTGGCCCCTTCCACACAAACATGTCACACTCACCCCGGAAGTAAACAGGAGACATTCATCTCTGATAGGACTAAAAAGTCACCAATTTGCAGCCACCAATATAATGACTAGTTCAGATGAGATCCATCAATGGATTCTAAAACCATGGGATGAAGAATTGTTGGGAAACAGAATAGTCATATAGTCTTCTCAAAGTTTCGCTTCTTGGATTACTCATAAATTATTGAAAGAAAAAGACACCTCTTGTACCTTTGGCCAAGTAATCAAACTTTACTTCACAAATAATGGGAATGATGGATGAAGGAATAATATCTATAAATATTCTTATGCCAAGTTTTTAACCTGAACCTAATTGTGAAGAAATAATAAGAGAAATTCAAATTGTGGAACATTTGAATTTTCTAAAATGTCATCAAACACACAAAAAGAGATGGGGAAATTTTTCTAGATTACAGAAGGATAAGGTGGCCTGACAACTAAATGATTTGCACTGTATATTGAATTAAAAAAAAAAAAAGACAAATCATTGGGGGACTGGAGAAATCTGAATGCAGATTGTATGTGGTATAATATGGTTGTGCCTGTGTTAAATTTCTTGATATGATAATAATGCTCTTGTGATTACATAAGAAAATGCCCATGTTCTTAGGAGATAAATATTGAAGTATTTGTGAGTGAAGGTTTATAATGTCTCTAATTTAATGCTTAATGTTAAGATAATTATGCAAAAAAGTGTTCATACACACATCTATGACAAGTTTGAGTTAACATATTCTCCAAATATGAAATGACCATCCACACATGCCAAATGGGTGATTTAGCAAGATTTGAGGAAAATCTGCTTGGACAGACATGATGACTGGTACTGGGGCAGACCGGAGAAAAGTTGGACTCAACTTTCTAGAAGAATCTAAAGAATTGTGATAGCAAAGTCAATGTTCCTCATTTACCAGCAGAGGTGAGACTTAGAGACCAAAATAAAACCTCAGTCAATATTGAACTGTATTACCCAAACATCTAGAAAATACCTAGCAAAGTACCCAATATTTAGTAGATGAACTCACAGTATACAAATCAATAAGTAAATGAGAACCGAATCTCAGAATAAATAGATTGAAGAGGATATTATAAAAATCATTTTCTTTTCCTATTGGCCTCCAAATGTATGCAATTAAAATCTTCCTTTCATATTCATGTGAAATTGATCCTTTGGTGAAAAGATAATGACAGACAGTGATACTTTCTAGATATAGTTCTTTCTCAATCTCTGTCTAGCAGCAACACTTACAAAACAGGCTATAGTTTAAAACAGAAATGTAAAAACTAGAAAAATAATTGGCCCATTTCTAAAAGATTAAATGGATGGCTTTCCTTTGAAGTCCTCAGTAACTTACTAGTCAAATATTGGTTATATTTCAGTTACCATTGCTGCAAAATAAATTAACCCAAAACTCAGCAGTTAAAACATTCATTTTATTATGTAGACAATTTTGGGGGTGAGGAATTCAGAAAGGGTTTTGCTGGGCAGTTCTTGCCTGGGGTTTCTCATATGGACAATGTCAGATATCAGTTGGGGCTAAAATCATTTCAAGGTTTGACTGGTCTGGCCATCCCAGGTGGCTCACTGACATGCTTGACAGGGCTGTTGGCTGGGACTCAGCTAGACTGCTGGCCAGAGCACCTATGCACGTCCTCTCCAGCACAGTGGTCTCAGGGTAGTTGGACTTTTTACACGGTGTCTGGCTTCCTCCAGAGACAACAATCCATGAGAACCAAGTAGAAGCTGCATATCCTTTACTGGCATAGCCTTGAGAATTACATAGCATCACTTCTGCTTCATTCCATTAGGAAGATGTACAGCACTAAGTTGGCCCAGCTTCAAGGGGAGTGAGCATAGACTCCTCCTCTCAAAGACAGGAGTGTTAAAGAAGGTGTGTTATGTTTTAAAAACCATTATATGTCTCAATTATGGAGTTCCATACACCCTTTATCAGAACTCTAGAAGTGCTTTACTAGAGGAATTAGAAAAGACAAAAAACTAGATTATCTTCTTATAATAAAACATCAAGGTAAAGAAAAATTCTGAGACTGTCTCCAAAATAATTATAAAGCCACCAAATGGATGGATGGATGTATGAATGGATGGATGGTGGGCAGATGGACTGATGGGTGAATAAATAAAAGGATTGATAAAGAGCAATGATAATGAGAAAAAAAGGTATTTGGATGAATTCAAAGCATACTGCATGGCTGCTCCCCAGCCCTGTCTTCCTACTGGGGTTGCAAACATCTTTTAGACGATGCATATAGTAAAATAGTGCAGTTTATGCAAAAACAATTATCAAATAGGGTGAAACGAGGGCAGGAAACGGGTTCAGAAATGAAGAAATCTTAACAGGCATGAAAAAGAAATGAAGATTTACATGGGCAAAAACTTCACTGAATCAACAGAAGAATCCATCTGTCTTGGCCAGCTGCTCAGTTCAGCTACAAACACAGTTGGTAGCACCATGTCAGCTCATGGCAGGAGACAGAGCTTCCTCTGAAAACGAGAATCAAAAAATTTGGCCAAAGAGAACAATTCAATGGTTTATTCCATCCTATATATTTGAGCTTACATTACCTGGGTTCTTTCATTTTCTCAGTCATGGAAATTGCTAGGATATATAGCCACTGAGATAAGTACTCAGGTAACGGGAGGTAATATGAGTGGGACTGTTCCACTTATTTAAAAATCTAAAGGCTACAACGAGGCTAGTCTTCCAGTTACAACATATGGCTTAGAGACATGATCCCTCATCAAGAAAATGGAATAGAACTTGTCATCGTGGACAGATTGTTAGGGGAAAAAATGATGGTGATGGGCATATTATGAGATAAGAACAGCTAGTCCTGCTACATTTGGAGTGCTCTAAAAGCTGTAGCAACGATTGTTTTGCTCCCTGGATTGGTTCCATCTGTCTAGTACTGCTGAGAATATTTTGACAGTGGAAATTTGTGAGATGAAGCAACCTCTACCATGTAGTGACATTTATGAGTCAGAATATCCACGATGTAGGCAAGAAGCATCTGAGGAGCAGTTTGAGGGAACTTGACTGAAATGTGAGGGCCACACTGATGGGTTTTAAGGAGACCTTTGGTGGTGGAGACTTTGACATCAATTACTGGCATTTGAAATGTGGGGTGTGGAAGGAGGGTGGAGAGTCTTTCTTCAGTTCTGATCCAACAGCTAGCTGTCAAGATGGCTGACAGGTGAGATGATTGTTAGCTCTCTGGCTTGCTAATATAGGAGATGGGGAGTAATAGAGACATTGATTTTGTTCACTCACCTGAATCTCCTTTAAAAGTGGGGATTCCTTTTGAATCCTAGAAGGGATCAATTCACTGCTTGACAGGCAGCCAGGTGAGTTTGAAAAATATGCCTTCAGGCTGAGTAATATATGAATCAGATGTCAAGTTTCACATGGTAAAATAGTGATATTACCTTTTAATTGCTCTGGGAGATCGAAAGTCATCTAACACTGAAGAGCAGTAACCACTGAAGAAATGGCATCAAAAGGAATAATTTCAAGACATGAGGGAGCTAAAGGAGCGATCAAAACCTTCTCTACCTCACTCACCTTTGCATTGATGTGCTTTGTGTGTCCATTTCAGTATTTCTAACACTTTTAAGTGAACCTGAATTCTCTTCTTTATTCTCAGGAGGATTTTTGCAGGCATGCAGGATAAAACAACTTCATTTTTAAGCCAATCCCAATTTTAGCTTACGTGTGGAGATCCCTTGAAACCAGACTGCCCAGGATGCTATCCAAACTATGATCCTTAATACCTATGGAACTTGGAGAGTGGTTTTGTTTTTTTTTTTAATCTATAGAAGGGAAATAATATTCTAGAGACTTCATGGGGTTGTTGAGAGCATTACAGGAGAAAAGTCCATGTAAAATAACTTATGTGATTTTGCCTGGGACATAAAGATCCAGAAATGGTAGCTCCCATTATGTTTAGCCACAGTCAAAGAGAGCCTCTTCTTTTCATTAGGGATATTGTTCAAATACAGGTAAAAGACAGGTGGATTCAAACCCAGGTTGGGAAGTGGCTAAATACGAATACGGCATATTCTGCCCAGTGTA
>JAQZBX010010489.1:26069-44342 GCA_029593785.1 Cabassous unicinctus | reverse complement strand
ACAGAAATCTAAATATAGAACTGCCATATGATCCAGCAATTTCTGTACTAGGAATATACCCAGAAGAAATTTAAAATTTGACACATTTTTACATTAATCTTCATAGCGACATTGTCTTAATTGACAAAAGATAGAAACAAGCCAAGGGTCTATCAATTGATGAATGGATGGACAAAATGTGGTACACACATTAATATGATACTATGCTGCAATAAGAAAAATTAAAATTGGGACACATATGATGACATGGATGAATCTTGAAGACATTATGCTAAGTTAAATATGCCAGACACAAAAGAAAAAATATTGCATGGTCTCAGTAATATGAACTAAATATGAAAAATAAATGCATGGAGTTAAAACCTACAGTGTAGGTTATTAAGAGATAAGATGGGGGCTTAGATGCTAAATGTAGGTAGAAGTTTTAATTAACTTGACTGTAAATGTGTGGAAATGGATACAGTTGATAGTATCACATTATGGTGAGTAGAATTACCACAGATGGATTGTGAATGGGATTGTGGCTAAATAGGGTAGTCTAGGGATATAAATATCAATTGAAAGATAGAGAATAATCTAGGGATTGAATAAGATAGTGAACCAAGAGTTAGATAAGGATTTTGTTTATATTAAAAATATTGGATTGACCTTCTATGGTCTAGATCAAATGTACTTCACTATTAAAAGGTGGTTAGAATGAGGCAAATATGGGAAACACAATTAATGTAACCTATGGACTACAGTTAACAGCAATACTGTAATGTTCTTGCATCAATGCCAAAAATGTACAGTTTTAATACTAGGGGTATAATATACCAAATGTACACAATACACAATAGTTAGTGGTAATAGTCTGATGATACCATCTCATAATTTGTAATAGATGTTCCACAACAATGTTGTGTGTTGGTAGAGGAGTGTTGCATGGGAATTCTACACAAATGCATGATTATTTTGTAAGTCCACAACCTCTCTAATAAAATAGATACTGAAAAATATTATTACTAATTATAGCCCATATCTTACATTTGTTGTACTTTCCCCCAACTGATCCAACTGTTAATTCTCTATATTAGTATTATATAGTTGTTATTCTTTAAAGGAATATGTTCTCATATTTGCCCTGTTAACCACAGTACATCATCCACTACTGGATTCCCTATGTATTGCAGTTTCATGCCTTGTAAAATCCATTCAAAGTATATGCTAAGAGGCTGTCAGTTCATCATATTCTGGTACTGTCTTTATTTCAGCCAACTTTAGAATATTTTCATTACTCCTAAAGGAAAAATTCCATACTCCCTTGTACTGGTCGGCCAAACCGGCCTGATGCAAAATACCAGAAATCTGTTGGCTTTTAAAAAGGATATTCATTTGAGGTAGAAGCTTACAATTACCAGACCATAAAGCATAAGTTTCTTCCCTCACCAAAGTCCATTGCCACATGTTGGGGCTAGATGGCAGCTGTTGTCTGCCAAGAGTTCAGGCTTTTTGGGTTCCTCTGAGTTCTTGCCTCTCTCTGGGATTAGGCTTGATTTGCTCCACAAGGCCAGTGGTAGACTATCAAGTGAATGGCTTATCTCTTTCTCTGGGGCCATCTCTCCTTTTGCATGACCAAGCTCCTCTGTTTGCTTGCTTTCCCAGGCTGCAGCATTAAAACTTAGCTTTATGAAATACAATTCAAAACTCCAACTAACTCCTCTGCTCTGCCATGTAGTTTTATCTCTGAGTATCCACCCACCAAGGGATGGGGACTCAACATCCTACTGACATGGCCCAATCAAAGCCCTAATCATAACTTAATCATGCCCAGAAGAACAGACCAGTTTACAAACATAATCCAATATCTATTTTTGGAATTCATAGCTATCTCAAACTGCCACACAGCACTCTCTGAATTCCAAAAAGATATTACAGTACTCAAGAAGCCTTAAATCAATAATAATGTAAATACAAAGTCATATCATAATCAGTTTAAAGAAATACAGTTTGTCCTGGGGCAAAGTCCCATCTGTTGTAGAACTATGAAACTTAAAAACAATTTATCTGCTTCCAATACACAAATGGATAGACAAAGGATAAACATTTTCATTACAATAAGGAGAAATTGGGAGGGAAACCTGAGTTATGGATCCAAAACAGTTCAGTAAACCTACATGGCATTCTTCATTTGATTTCAAATTCTGAATCATTCTTAAGATGTTGGTTTCTTCTCCTTGGGGCCACATAGGGACCCACCCTATCACAAGTTTGCCCAATGGCCATTTTCTTTGTTCAACCCTCATCAAGCATCTGAGTGTCAACCGAGCTCTAGGCCTTACCTTTCAAGAGTGTTCAGGTGATTACCACACCTTACCCAATCTTTGGATTAGAGTCTTAGCCACTTTAGTACAGTGAGGTGAACACAACATCCCCCTTAAGCTATGGCATAAAGGCTCAACCCTCTTAGAGCAATGAGTTAACCTCGTGGCCTTCCCTAAACTTTGGCATACAGGCTCAACCCTCTCAGAGCATTGAGTTGACCACCTGGCATTCCCTAATCCTTTGGGGACAGGCACACTTCTCTCAGACCTATAGGGTGCTGACCTTAACCACTCTAATCATTGAGGAATGTGCTTCATCCTCTCTGTAACCTGGGATGGCAAAACTCTCCCAGAACAACAGGTGGGAACATCCACCCTCTTCAATAGCAAGGGACAAACTCAACCTCTCTGTACACATGGGTGGGGCTTTTCACTTGGCCCAAGGCAATGTCTTAATTCCAGATCTCAGCTTCCATGGTTTTTTTCTTAGAGCTGTTTCTCTCTCAATCTTTCCTTTCCTTGTCCCTTTTAGTCCAAGCTGACAGTGATTTTCTTCATACAGCACTCTCAAAAACCTTGTTGGTTTAGCACGAAAGAAGCAGGGGTCCAAGCCATCAGAAAGTAAGACTTTCCACAAGTCTTTCCAAGATAACTGCATCTTCAATCCTGATTTAAAGTTCCAAGTTTAGCTAAGGCCTCAAATGGGGCACATTCTTCTGGGAGTTTGATTTCCAAAGACTTAGACATTCCAGAATCAATTTCTGTTTTCTTTGTGCCCAAAAGTTCAGTCCTCAGCATATTTCTCTCATCTAGCATTTTACTATAAGCTGGAAGGAGAAGCCAAGCTGCATTCTCTGAGTTTTCTTTGGAAAATTCTTTGGCTAAATACTCAGGTTCACCATTTTCAAATTCTGTCTTCCAAATAACACCAGCAGTTAATCTTGCTATGTTATCTGCAACTTTAAAACAGGGATCGTCTTCCCTCCAGTTTCCAATAATCGTTTCATCATTTACTTCTAAGTCCTCATAAAAAGTCTCTTTAGCATCCATTTGACAATTATTTCCTTCTAAGTCCCTATCAAAAACAACTTTAGGCTCCGTATTGCTACAGTCTCTGCAAAGCAATCTAGGCCTTTTCCATCAAGCATCTTACAATTCTTCCAAAAAATACCCCTTATCCATTTATAAAACTTTTCCAATATTTTGTTAATTGCAAAAGAACTTCCCCACTCCTCAGTACCAAATTCTGTATTTGTCAGCCAAAGGGGTGCTTTTGCAAAATACCAGAAATCTGTTGGCTTTTATAAAGTTCATTTACTTGGGTTAGAAGCTTAGAGTTACCAGGCCATAAAGAATAAGTTTCTTCCCTCACCAAAGTCCATTGTCACATGTTGGGGCAAGATGGCTGCCGAAGTCTGCCAAGAGTTCAAGCTTCTTGGTTTCCTCTCTTCTTGGTGCCTGGTCTCTCTGGATTTATGCTTGCTTCTCTCCACAAGGCTAGCTGTAGACTATCAAGTGAATGGCTAGTCTTTTCCCAGGGCCTTCTCTCCTTCCTCACCACCAAGCTTCGTTGTGTGCTTGCTCCCCTGGGCTCCAGCATTATAATTCAGCTTCAGAACTCCAACTCGAAACTCCAACAAACTCCTCTGCACTGCCATGTAGTTTTATCTCTGGGTCCCTGCCTCTCAAGTGGTGAGGACCGAACATCCTACTGATGTGGCCCAATCAAAGCCTAACTATATCTTAATCATGCCCAGAGGAACAGACCAGCTTACAAACATAATCTAATATCTATTTTTGGAATTCATAACTATCTCAAACTGCTAGACCCCTAAAACCTCCTATTGTTGTCTTTTATATTGAAATTATATCTTTTTGCCATTGTTGCCAAATATTACAATATTACTGTTAACTATCAAGTCCAAGTTACATTACCTGTAATTTTCTTGTGAATCACCATATTCTTAGCACTTTGTAAAACAAGGGCAATCTTATATCTATAGTATTAACCACAATCTTTATCCACCACTGAAATTACTGTTATACATTCCCTAGATTATTCTCTAGTTTTTCTTCAATTAACATTTAGTCCACAGAATACCCCTTTCAGGCTCAATAATATTTATAAGTCAGCAGTGTTAGTTATACTCATTATAATTTTTTTTTTATGTTGAGGTGTTTTAATTTGGCTCAGTCTTGCCTCTGAATTGAGCTTCCATGTCTGATGCGGTGGTAATCTAGCAGGCAGTTATGGCATCCTTTTAAGTATGTGCTTTGTCAGCTCAGAATTTTGATTTTTGTTCTTCCTTCAATGTCCCTTTGACATGGTCATCAAAAAGTATGAGTAATAGATCTCCTTTCCAGTTCATAAGATGTTTCCATAGCCCATGTACCTATACTTGGGAACCTCAAATAGTCTAATAATTTTTTCCACTCATTGGACTATATGATCAACTCATTTGTAATGGTCCATGTGTTTATAAATATGTCAGAAGAAGTTGTGGTTGGAATCCTCTTCTATTTTCAGTAAGTAGATGACCATACTGTGATGGATGGGCACAACTGCCCAATGGATTCTCTTAGCCTCGAAATCTGTAGCTATAACTGTGAACCAACATTAGAATTATCTGGAACACTTTTGTTCTGTGAGGCTCCAATTAGACAAGTGAGGGGCAGAAGCAACTTCTGCAGCCCATTTTGCTGCATCTGGTAAAGCAACTATTTGTTTCTGGAGTAAGCTGAGACACTGAATCCCAGGTCAGTCTTAGTCTTCTGCCATTATTTAATAAGGGGATTTTTTAATACTATCTGACTTTATTAGTAGGATTAGTGAGTACCTTTATGAGGATGGGCAGTTTTGGTTTTAAGAGTTATAATATAGTGCTTCAGTGATTAAATGTTAGGTATCCAGTAAGTTCCCATAACATGCTAAATGTTATCAATTGTAGCGGATGTACCTAGTTGCTATCTTGGGTAGTCTGTGTGTCCATAACACAAGGAGTCATCTGAACCTAGGCCAGTTTTTGTTACCACAGTCTCCAGTCTGCATGGGTACAATTTGTTGAGTCCTATAGTTTACAGGACTTAGGGGATTCCATTGGCCTTATTGGCAGAGCTCTGCCACTACATGTTGCAGAGCCTTTAGAACCTGCTTTTGTTCGCTTCCCCTTTAAAGATGGTTGCCTTATTTGTGAATTTAATTAGAGGGCTCAGAAGAGTGTCCAAATGTGGCACATGTCTCCACTGGTAACACAGGGTTATCAGTTGTTTAGCTTCTTCCTTGGTAGCGGGAGCTTACAATGACAGTAACTTCTGCATGTCTTTGATGGTACTGGTCCAAAATACAGGTAGTCAAACTATCAAAATTTATAATTTGATCAGTGGTGGGCATCATGATCACATTCACCATAAATGGCACAAAAGTGCCCTATCCTTAAGGACATGTGCTCTTGTCTGTCATGTGTCAGTGAGTCCACTCAAAACTTCCCAATGTCACTGTTACATAGTTGCCCAGAGGGACACCTAGATATTGTCACTTTGTCTTTGCATCTATTAAAGCCATTAATGTTTGGCTCCACTTCCTCTTTCCCTTGTACTGAAGCAGGAGCATAGAGCTTTCAGTCTCTAGGAGAGGTCCAGGGACCTTATTCCCAACCTTAGTCATTTTGTAAGGGAATAATAAAAATCTACAGGCAAGGGAGGACTTCCTCCCTATCCAACAATTCATTCTCTCAGTCAGAATTATTTTCCTCACTGTTCTGATCAGTGTGCAGAGGGATCTTATGAAATGTTGCTTCCTTTCTCCCCTCTCATCAAGATCTCAGACATGGAGGTTATAAGTCTTATTATTTTCAATATGTAGAGACCTCTTTTGTCTAAAGTTTAATGTCTCATACTAGGATCTTAACCTCTCATTTAGATGGACCCCCCTTTAGCTCAATTGTGTAGGTAGTGTTCTTAAAAAAGAATGCTATTAAATTTTGCTCTTTTTATCTTTTGCTTTAGTAAGCAAGTCACATTGCACAATGGGTAGACCCTGCCCTATCCTTTGTCTTTCCCTGGTTGCTCTTTATGTTCCCTTTATGACCCTTCATGTGGTGCAACTTCCCATTACTCAGTTATGGGGCTCCATATCTGCAACATGCCTAGGGAAGACAGTTGTCACTTCCCTGTTATTTCCACTCAAGCGAGGGGAATTATGGTACAGATTTTTTACTGCTTTACCCAACACCAGCATGTGATTTGGCAAGAACAAAGTAGATGGGTGGATTTTCATTTGGGGAGGGCCCTTTTCCATCAATGCCTTCCATGCTGTTTAAGACATTCTTCTTCCTCCTATCATGGGGCTGGGTCCTATTGCAAAGTGTCGATCACTTTTACCTTCAGTGTATTTATAGAATCACAAACAATTTTCCATGGGGTTCTTCTTTTTAGTAAGTCTCTTACAGTTGGGAAAACCACACTCATACTCTCAGCAATCCAAATGAAAAATATCATGGGCTTGCCCATTTCTCTTACCCATTGTCCTGTTTTAAAAGGACAAACATATGTTGTTCAGAAGGTCAGTAGTTAACTTTCCTAGACTGCAACTGTCAACCCTAGATAACTAAGTCTTCAATGTTGCCTCAAGGAACAGATGCAGCAACCAAACACATGAAACCTCTTAGCTTATGCCAATACATAATTTATAACTTCTGCATTTTCCTTTTGAAGAAAATGTATAAGAGTTGGGATTTTAGCAATGTCACTGGTAGTTCAGTGTTGATTTCAAACAGGACAAACCTGGGGCTCACATTAGCCCAGACAAGGTAGATCATTTTATAAGTTGGTCCCAGAATCTCTTATAGAGTCATATGCAAACATTGAAACCTGTGAGTATAGGCAAGTATCAGAGGAGCATGTAGGCAGCCAGGAGCCAGGATATATTTTCTGTACTCTTCTTAGAATCCACCTCCTTTATCTCTGCCATAATCTTCTTCAATAATTCCTCACTCATAACAGGGACACTGCATGAATCCCACTTCAACTCACATGGCCAGAATGAGACCAGTTCTTAGTCAACCAATCACACCAGATTGAGCTTGCATTATCATGGTAAGACTGAACTGCCAATTAAGTACCCACAATGACATCCTGTGCTTTTTTGACAATCCAGCCAAGTACACCAGGTTGTCATTCAGAAGGATAGACATCTAAAGAGATGTTAACCTACTTCAAAATATGTTTTGGAGTTGCCAAATGAAACATGTTTCACACATAATTAAATGTAACAATATTTTACTCACATAGAGAAGACGCAGTGGGGCAAATTCACTGCTAGCCATGATTTTCACATAGCCAGTTTGTCTCAATCCTTTACTAATGAAAGCTGATATTTTAAGTGCATTACCACTCACTGAGTTTGACTGTTCTAGTGCAATAAGCTGGCTCCCGTCCTGCTAAGGACAGGCATATGATAAGAGGGTGCACTGGGTATCATAAGACATAGTGACCAAAATTACAATTTCCCTAAAGAATATTTTTAAATGCTTGGAGCAATAAGGGAAGGAATGTACTGACTTTCCTCTTATCTAGTAAGGCTTTATATTGTATCCTGTCTGGTGGCCAGATCATTTCCTGAACACAGGAGGTAATTGTGGATCCAAGAGTAAGGCAATAGGCATTGATAAGACTGTCCCATGTCACACAATTCCCTCAGGAATTACTTGTTCTGCATAATTCAGAAAGAATGAATGAATCAAGTGTGGTATGTATCTTTTCAGCAATATCATATGGAAAGTGCAAAAGCATCTTAAGGATAGTCTGTTTTGAGGGACAGGTGTTTATAATCAACTTTATAATGAGGAAAGCAGCTTTAGCATGGACCTCAGTGCTATAACATCATTGTGCCCTTAGTCTCCAGGAGTGCTCTAATTCTTAAAACTCTATTTCTTGTTATAGGTATGGGTATAAAGTTGTATACAAAGATCCCAAATTTGAATTGAATTACCTAATTGATAACACTCAATATTGTACTCCAGGTTGGCAATATCCAATACATTGTATATGTTTCAAACATATAGGCATGTGTTAAGGTACTCATCCATGGTCTACTCAATGTGATATCATTGTCTACTTTTAGCTAAAAAGCATCCAAAACCTTGTGCAAAACGTATTAACAATGTGGAAATCTTTTTCAGAGGAATGAATGAATTAACCATGAGTATCAATTAGAAAAACTAGGATGTAGAAATATATAGCTCATTTTCACACATACGAAAAACAAAAGAAAGAATGTTGAACGAGACAACATTAACATGAATAGATTCAGTTTAAGAATATACAAATATATATATTAAATAAGAATTAAACTTTAATAATTTTATTCAGAGTTATTTAATTAAAATAAAAACCTACTTGGGAACTCAAAATATCTTTTGAACATTTCTGCTTAGAGTATTATTAATCTTTCTGTTCTGCAGGCAATAAATGATGGGGTTTGTAAGTGGGGACACCATGGAGTAGAACATGGCCATGAGAAGATTACTAAGAGATGCTTTATTTACAGTGGGACCAAAGAAAGCAGTAAACAAAGAAATAAAAAATGAAATGAGGATTGCCAGCTGTGGAGTACAGGGAGATAAGTCTTTGTTTCAAGCTTCCACACAATGCATCCTAAGCACCATTGAAAAAATATCAATATGGGACTTAAGAAAATAAGAGTATGTAGTAAGACAAATTATTATAAATAATGTTATCAATTCAGAAAACAGGTCATCTGAAGATGCAATCCTCAAAATTTGAGATACATCACAGAAATTTTGATCGATTACATTAGTCTCGAGGACAGGAAGCCTGAAAATGGAGCCTGAGTGAATGGCAGAATAGATAAACCCAGTTGCTCATGAACCACCAGCTGCCTGTGTGCACAGATGTGGGGTGACTGTGAGTCCATAGTGCAGAGGGTGGCAAATGGCAACATAGCAATCACAAGACATCACCACAAGGAAGGACAGCTCTGTGGCTACAAAGAAGATAAACAGATAAATCTGAAAGGCTCATACTATGAGAGAAATTGATTTATTACCTGTCAGAGAACTCACAATCATGTTGGGAAGAGTAAGTGCAATGCAGCAAAGATCTATGAAGGATAAATTGCCCATAAAGAAATACATTGGAGAGTGTAGCCATGCGTTGATTACAATGGCAGAAAGAGTTAAAAGATTGCCAGCCAGGGTACCTAGATAGAACACTGAGAACATCAGTCCTTGCAATACTTTGAACTCCCGGGAGGTTGAGATATCCAAGAGGAGGAATTCTGTGAATATAGTGAGATTGTCCATTTCTTCTCATATGTTGTATTCTCCCTGTAATCATGTATATGATGAAATATGCTAAAAACTAAATTGAGACAATCCACATTACTCAAATTAAATGCTACCATTGGAATCAATATATGTCTTTTCATCAGTATATCGTAAAGGAAATGGAAAAAGATAGTATTTGAAATCAATGAATGCACATATTTTTGTTTTCATTTTCTTTCCTAACCCTTCTGATATGTTAATTCAACAATTTTAAAGTCAGAAAATCTAAATTCATTAAGTGATTTGAAAAAAACAAAACATGTATATTTCAGATTTTGAGTCACATTGGTACCATTTCAGTAAAATAGCTTTTAAACACTTCCTGGAAAAAGTGATTATTTTCTCATTTTCTTCCTTATTGAATGATTATCCCAGATACACTCTCTAAGAAAGCCTCTGTATCACTCCATTTGTTTGTAAAGTCTACAGCACTTGCTGGTGATGCTGTTTATATACCAGATGACTAGGATGATTGCTGACATGTCCATTCTTTGACCAGCTGACAGAAATTATACCTATGACAAAGTATATCAATGATTCTTTAGATGATTAATCCAAAGGACACCAGATAGATTAGGTCTCACCAATATTTCATTTCAGTTGTAGTGCAAGGCATCCATTTGATTCATTTCTTAATTCCCTTGCCCCACAATCCATAAACAATTTTGTTTGAGTCAGATAATAATTGTTTTCATGTTTCAGTTGCAATTTCTCCCAATTTCCCTTTCTATTTCTCTAGTTTACCACTTCACCTGTACACAGTGTCTAAGAAAGCCATGCCATCTATTATCATTCCTCCTCAAAGAATCCTTCCTGCAATGAAGAATGAAACTCAATATTTTATTAGGAGAATTTCCTGTCTAGATAACTTGTCTACATGCTTTTATAGATTTTACTGAATTGTCCTTATTTAAATTAACTCTTGTAAATAAATATTTTACTTGTGCACATCTTGAATTTTTCAATATTATTTATTTGGAATTGATCTGAATGATATTGCAATAACAGATACAGGCCATTATATATCCTACCATAACCTACAGGATTGTGTGGGAGAAAGTGTAAACTACAATGTAAATTATAATCCATGCTTAGTGGCAATGCTCCAAAATGTTTTCATTAATTGCAATGAATGTACCACAGTAATGAAAAGGTTATTAATGTGAGGAAAAGTGGGAGGTGTGGGGAATGAGGAATATGGGAATCCCTTATATTTATTATGTAACATTTTATGTAATCTAAGCATCTTTTAAAAATAAATAAAAATATATTTTTAAAAATTTATCAATGATAATTATACTGTCACCTCTAAATCTAATTATTTTTAGGGGTATCATCTAAGAAATATTTAATCTGTATATGTGGTAAGCAGTTAATAATTATACAAATACAAGAATTTATATTATTATTTTACTTGTATAAAACCTATTTGCAAATAAAATAATATACAGCTTTGCTAACATAATAATAATAATAATTTTAATTTTATTTATTGTCCTTGAATGTACACAAATGAATTTCTAGTATTTTTGAAAAATATTTTATTCTAGTTGGGTTAATATAATTACCCTTCCAGTTATTAATATTTCTTCTATCGGCATTTTCATTGAGAAGAAAAGCCTTTTAAACAGAGAATTTTATTAATTATCAAATACATACTCAATATTAAACATGATTTTATTGAACTAAGAGCAGGTTACCTGTCAGAGAACTCACAATCGTGTTGGGAAGAGTAAATGAAATGCAACAAAGTTCCATGAAGGATAAATTGCTCAGACTTCCAGATGATTTTTTAAAAATTTCCTTTATCACAATTATATAAATTTATTAGTCTTTAAAGTCTTATTTCTTCCTGCTCTCTCTTCAGATTTCAGATTTCTCCTTGGTCCTTAAAAATTTTCACATTTCCCTAGGCTATATTTAACATACCTCTACTTCAGTATGCACCTTGATGGTTAATTACATAGTCTTGGGTGTAATAGAATGAGAGAGAGAAAAGGTTCAAGTTTTGTGTCTGCTCTTTTTTATCTCAGAGATATTTAGAAATTATTTACATTACTATTTTAAAATGTGGAGTAAAGCAAAATTAGAAGGAGAATTAAACCTCCTGAATTGTTAAACACAAGAAATAAAATAGCATTATCATATTCTACATAGAATTTGTCTCTTCCTAACACCCAGATTATAAATACAAGAAAATTTTCATGGGATAAACTTCACTGGATATCTACAGTGAAACTATTTTTCTTAATGTGGATTGATAACTTATCTATCCTTTAACATTTAGTTCAAAATATATTTTTATTCTTGGTGCTTCTGCTAGTTTCAGTAACATTATCTTTTCCATAATTTATGTAAAGCTTATATATCACATATGTTTCATCAGTTACCATTTTTAAAACCTATCACCTAAAATTAATCGATAACCAGTAAATTTCAAACTTTCTATGAACTTTAATTCATATTATGGAGCAGAAATAAAGTCTGCTAATCATATTGAGACATGTCACAGCTATTACAGTGAATTTATTTTGTCATTTTAAAGAAAAAAATAATAAACATATAAAAAGATCTTGTAAATCATGAAACAGGTTTATTTTCTGAAACATGAATATATCTTTCATACAATTATAGAAACTTTATAACATCCATGAAATTGCTTCATTTTTCACAGAATAAACTTCATGGAGTTCCTTCTCAGAATATTTATATTAGCCTAATCATACGAACAATTGTGCTTCTAGATTCTTTATTCACATGATTATTCCTTATGAAACACACTTAAGGATCATCCCCATCAGAAGACCTGGAGAAATAGGGAATTCACCCTCCATAGAGGGATCAATTTTCCCTCAAGTCCTGACTGGCAAGCATCCTTGACTATATTTTGAGGTTAGTTAAATTTGTAATAGTGCACATTATCACTGAAATTAGCATATTTTTTCTTGCTGATGTTAAAAATAAAGCTAAATTCAAAAAAAAAATTCAGATTTCCCTCTTGATTCAATACATTATAATACAGTCACAGTGTTGCACACACCTCAATAAGATATATTTGTAATTGTTTGCACTCACATATTATGGCAGGAAGGCAAACCTTATATTTATTATTTTTAACAACCAAAAAAAGTAAGCAAAAATTGCCTTGTAACTAATAAATTAAAGAAAAATAAAGTACATTTTAGCATGAATTTTAAAATGAAAGCAAGTAAACAAGTATGGCAGAACGTCTGACTCTAATCAAAAGTGCTTCTAACAGATTCTTACACAAAATTAATAACAATAATGAAAAATCTTTCAGATTTTTATTTACTTTACACAAATGCTGTTCTAAGGATAGTAGTTTATTTGCCATTTTCTAAAAATTCCTATTAACAGTTGACAATCAAAAATGTACCAGAATAGGGGAGAAGCAGCAAGATGGCTTTGGTTTAGCAGGGAACTCACCATCTCTCTCACAAAAAACAGCTAATGGGGGCAAGATCCTGCCAGAGTGAGCTGCTTTTGGAACCCCCAGAGTGGGGCGCTACATAGCACCAATCTGGAGGGAACAGAATGAAGAGATAAATTGCTCAAGTAAAACCATGAGTTTTTGGTCCCTGTGCTTGGAATCTGTGGGCAGCTAAGCCTCACCCTCAAGGTAAAAAGTCACTGTGAGGCCCAACTCCCATTGCCAGCCACCCAGAAGGAGGTAGAGTTCTCCAATAGTGGGAGGGCTCTGGCAAAGGGTGGAGAGGGGTTTCCTTTCAGTGGGTTTGGTTGCCTGGACCCCTTTGAGCTTTGGGGAGCATACCAACTGGCTCAAGGTGGCACCAGGAAAACTGGAGAGGCAAATCTGCTGAGGAAGCCTGATTTACCTCACCATCCTGGGATAGAGAAACTTTCCCTAGGTGAGAACAGAGTAAGGAAATGATTAGTCCCAAGCTGAAAACTATCAAAATTTCACCTCTGTTAAGTGAGGCAGGCAGTAGGAATTGCTTAATAAGCTTCCAAGAGCACATTTAATGTCTGCTGGGAGGAGAAAGTAGTGGGGAAAATGGTTGTGGGTCATTTCTCTGTGGTGAGTGTACTCACCAGGGTCTGATTTGAATTTGAAAAGGAAACTCAACCTGACCAGGAGGCATGAGGGGGGATCTGCCCACACAGGCTATTGGGTCCTTCTTCCCTGGGAGAAAAAGAAATAAGTATAGAAATGGGGCAGAGACAGACTCCTAAACAGCAGTAATCAATACACCTTCAAAGAGTCAAACTTGCCTGAGGGAAAGTGGATAGCTTTCTGAAATGTTAACTGACCCAACAAGGAAATTTAGCTAAGTGGAGGATACCCTGAATACCTGAGGTCCCTAGTTCGAGTGCCGGCTCCTCTTAGAGAAGTCTTCCACCAGGATATCAAACATTCAGCTGATACTATAGGACAGGGAAAACATAGACATTATTTTTGTATTACCTTCCTTGGATCTCTTATTCTTCCTAAAAAAAGATTACTTCTTTTCTAAAATTTAACTTAGATTAGCTGCTAAAACCTTCAAAACCTGCAGAGGTCAGGCTGTAGGGTAATTGATTGATGAACACCAACAGCCAGAGAAGCCCCTCAGGTGCCTAAGACGGAAGGCGGTTTTTCCTTAGTTTTTGTTTCACTGTTTGCTTGTATTTTGTTTGTTTTCTTGTTTGTTTTTCTTCCTCTTTCTCCCCTCCCCCACCTTTAATTTAAAATTAGATGCTGCTGGCTTGTTTATTGTTTGCTGTGTTTTCTTTTCCTTGATTTCCACTTTTCTGTGTGTACTGATTTTGTCTACCAATGCTATGCCTTTTCCTTCCTTCATCTATCTGTCTTCTACTTTCTGTTGTTGTTCTTATATTCTACCTCTCTTTGTTTAGTTCTCAGTTTTTCTGGTTTTTATTTCTATCTCATCTATTTGGTTTTATTTCTTGTATTATTTTTTTTCTTTTTGTCTTTTCTTATCTCCTTCCCTCTCTCTTCAGTATTCTAGCCTTTCAATACATTCTATATATTTTCCCTTATTGGGTCTCCCATTCCATTTTTGGTACTCCACTTTTTTATGCCCATTACTCTACACTGCTTACATGAATTAAATACTCATTTTCCTAGGTCTTACATGGTTCCACTTCTAACTTTTATTATTATTATTATTACTATTATCCTTTTTCTTTTCTTACCTCTTTTTCTTTCTCCTACCATATTTTTTCTCTTCAAGGGAACATAGATAACAGCAAGAAAATAAAATAAGAGAAACAAAGACTCAAAGAGACAACCTTACACACAGACACACACACACACACAAAATCAACTAAATAAAAGCCTAGCATAGAGAGAGAAGCCAATCCACTGAATAAACCCATCATGAAAAAAGACCAGACTGTAACAAAATATTATAAACCTTACCAAAAAATAGGAAGACATAGCCCAGTCCAATGAACAAATGAAGTCAGGAAGAGATGCAGAACTTCAACTAATCAATGCTGTTCAAACAAATATCATGGATGAACTTAATGAAGTTAAGGAAGAGATTAAGAATATTAAGAAGACACTGGGAAAACATACTGAAGAAATTGTAAACATACGTTAAAAGGTACCAGATATGATATTGATGAATGGCACAATCCAAGAAATCGAAAAGACACTGATAGCACATAATAGCAGATTTGTTCAAGCAAAGGAAAGAATTAGCGATGTGTAAGACAATACATCTGAAATCAAACAGCCAGTAGAACAGATAGATAAAAAAGATTGAAAAAGTCCAGCAGGGACTTAAGGATTTGAATGACAACACAAAATACACAAACATACACATTATAGCCCTCCCAGAGGGAGAAAAGAAGGGAAACGGGACAGAAGGAATGTTGAAGGAAATAATGGTTGAAACTTCCCAACCCTATTGAGGAAGATGGATGTACATGTCCAGGAAGTGCAGCCCACTCTGAACAGTATAAATCCCAACAGGCTTGCTCAAAGATATATATATTTGTCAAACTGTCGAATGATCAAGACAAAGAGAAAATACTGATGGGAGCAAGAGAAAAAAGAACCATCACATACAAGGGAGGCTCAATAAGATTAAGTGCTGACTTCTCATCTGAAATCATGGGGGCAAGAAGGCAGTAGTATGACATAGGTAAGGTACTGAAAGAAAAACTTCTTCCTAAGAATTCTCTATCCAGCAAACGTGGCATTCAAAAATGATGGAGAGTTCAAAATATTCACAGATAGAAATTAAAAGTGTGTGCCAATAAGAAACCTGCCCTTCAAGAAATACTAAAGGGAGTTCTGCAGGTTGAAGGAAAAAAACAGGAGAGAGAGATGTGGAGGAGAGTGTAATAACAACTACAAAGACAAAAAGAGAAATAAAAAAATCACATTACATACATAAACCAAAAGAAAATATTGCTAATGTAAGTAATTACTTGAGAGTAATAACACTGAATGTTAGTGGATTAAACTCACCAGTAAAGAGAAACAGATTGGCAGAAAGGATAAGGAAATATTACTCATCTATATGCTGTCTACAAGAACCCACCTTAGACCCAGGGATTTAAGGAGGCTGAAAGTGAATAGCTGGAAAACAATATTACAAGCAAAGAATAACCAAAAAAGGGTGAGGTAGCTACACTAATATTGGAAAAAATAGACTTCAAATACAAAATTATTGTAAGAGACAAAGATGGGCACCTAAAAATTTATGCACCTAACCAGAGTGCCTCAAAATACATGAGGCAAACACTGCAAAAACTAAGTGGAGAAATAGATGCCTCTACAATTATAGTGGGGGAATTTAATACACCATTATCACCATTAGAAAAAAAAACATCTCAACAGAGAATCAATAAAGAAACAAAGACTTTGAATAATACATTAGTGGATCTGGACCTAATAGACTATACAGAACACTACACCCAAATACAGTGTTATGTACATTTTTCTTGAGTGCATGTGGAACCTTCTCCAAAACAAACTATATGCAAGGCCACAGAAATATTCTCAATGAACTCAGAAAGATAGAAATTATACAAAGTAACTTCTCTGACCACAATGGAATGAAGCTGGAAATCAGTAAGAGCCAGAGAAGCAGACTAGGCACAAAGATATGGAAGTTAAAAAACACTCTTTTAGACAAACAGTGGTCAAGGAAGAAATTTCACAAGAAATCAGTAAGTACCTTGAAAGGAATGAAAATGACCACACAATATATCAAAATCTATGGATTTCATCATAAGCAGAACTGAGAGGGAAAATCATAGGCAGAAATGCATATAAAAAGAAGAAAGATAAAATTGAAAACCTAAATGCACATAAAAAAAGCAAAAACTAACCTTAAAGGAAGTAGAAAGAAGGAAATAACAAAGATTAGAGTAGAATTAAATGAAATAGAAATTAAGAAAGCACTATCAAAAATAAAACCAAAACATAGTTCTTTGAGAAGATGTGTAAAATTAAAAAATCCTTAGCTAGATTACCAAAGAAAAAAAGAGGGAAAATGCCAATAACAAAATAAGAAATGAGGAAGGAGATAACATGACTGACCATACAGAAATATAGAGTATGATAAGAGGATTCTTTGAAAAACTATGCCATCAAGAAGGATAATTTAGAGGAAATGGACAAATTCCTGGAAACACACAAACAGCCTACATTGATGAAAGAAGAAATTGATGAATTCAACAGATCAATCACAAGTAAAGAGAAAAAATCAGTCATCAATAACCTCGCAACAAAGAAGAGCCCAGGACCAGAAGGCTTCACAGGTGAATTCTATCAAACATTCCAGAAAGAACACCAATCCTGCTAAAATTCTTCCAAAAAATAGAAATAGAAGGAACATTGCCTAACTCATTCTATGATGCCAACATTACCCTAATACCAAAGCCAAACAAAGATGCCACAAGAAAGAAAAATTACAGACCAATCTCTCTAATAAACCTGGATGAACCTTAATCTAATGTACCTAAATTTTTCAACAAAGTACTTGCTAATCACATTCAACAACACTTCAAATGAATTATATAACATGACCAAGCGGGTTTCATTCGGGGTATGAAAAGATGGTTCAACATATGAAAATCAATCAATGTAATACACCACATAAACAGATCAAAAGAAAAAGATTGCAAGCTCATCTCTATAGACACGGAAAAATCATTTGACAAAATACAGTACCCCTTCCTTATAAAAACACTACAAAAGATAGTAATAGAAGGGTACTTTCTGAACATGACAGAGACTATATATGAAAAAAACCCACAGCTAACATCATATAAAATGGTGAAATCCTAAAAGCTTTCCCTCTAAGATTGGGAGAAACACAAGGATGTCTTCTACTACATTTCCTATTTAACATTGTGTTAGAAGTACTTGCTCGAGTACTGAGGCAAGAAAAAGACATAAAAGGCATTCAAATTGGAAAGGAAAAAGTAAAAATTTCACTATTTGCAGACTACATTGTCCTATACATAGAAAGCCCTGTGAAATCTACAACAAAGCTTCTAGAACTTATAAATGAGTTCAGTAAAGTCACAGGTTATAAGACCAATGCACAAAAATCAGTAGCATTTCTGTACACCAATGGTGAGTTAGCAAAAGAGGAAATCATGAAAAAAAAAAAAAAAAA